>PVKC010024807.1:0-16733 GCA_004027635.1 Crocidura indochinensis | reverse complement strand
CTGGATTAGGTGCTTTCTGCCGCTTTTCTGCCTCAGGGCCAGAGTCCTTGGCTGATTGCAGCTGCGGCATTTTGAAAGCAGACTTCACTGCTGCCCCTCTCGGCCACAGCCCCGCAGTGCCCCTGGATGTTAAGAGTTCAAACCAAAAGTCCAGTCCGAAATTCTCAAAATCAAAGTCCAAATTCAAGCCAAAGGTTATTTTCAGAAGATCAGTCCGCTTGTAGCAGCTTTTTCTTTCTGAACCTTTTCCAATTAAGGCCCTCCATTAGTTTCTGACAAGGCCGAGGTTCCTTGGAAAAGGATTTTTGGCAACACAGTTTCAATTTTGAGCCATGGATGGGGGTGCAAGTTTTCCCCTCTTCTTTTTTAATAGCTTGTGGACCCCTGCAAGGGGTCGCGGCCATCTTTAAACATGGCTGCATGTGGCTCAGGTTTTTGGGCTGAGTACATTTGAAAAGAGCCAAAATCAAACTGAAAAGCAGAAATCTCATCATAATCGCTGTTGTGTTGGGTCCAGGACTCAGATCCAAGTTCAGGGTGCCATTTGTTGTCTTAAATAAATAAAGATGATGCTGGATGGAGATGTATGGAGATGGAGGCCTCTGCCTACTTTCCCAGGCCACGTGGCTCCATCCTCCATTAATCGATGGGTCTGGGGTCCAGGAAAACGACGGGTAGAAATCTCACTCACAAGGTACAAAAGAGCTCCTCTCCTCTGGGTCAGAGCCCTTAAGTACCTTTCCCAGACCCCTCCCATGAACTGGGTCGGGTCTGCAGGTAAAGTTATAGGTCATATCCGCCCAAGACTCCTCCCATCAATAGGTGGGTCTCAGGTAGATTAACCTAAATCTAGGGTGGGGTTACACTGTCCTACAGGCCATAGGGTGTCAGAGCCTCAGGAGGAGAACTGCCTCACTGGAAACAGGCTCTGTTTTAGGGAAACAATTGTGACTATCCTCCCTGAGTTGCCTTTTTAGGGAGACACGGACCCATCCTTCCCTCCACCCAGAGTGTAAATATCTCTGTAAATCACCCCATGCGACTTATGTCAAAGTCTAGGTGAAGGAGTCTGAATCAGGGAAGAGCCCAATGGTGAAACACATAAACTGGGAATCATCTACCTCATATAGAGAGAACCAGTTGCCCGCCCGAAGTGTTGTTTACATTGAGCAGAGACCATCCCTGGTGGGTTAGTAAGGACAGAGTCAGGACAGGTAGTTCATGATATCCTGCTCATGTTTCCATATAAGACAATCTTTGTTTTGGGTGAAACCAAGTTGTAAACAAACAGATACAAAGAAACCAGGGATGCTCTTTGTTTGGGGGTAAAGCAAAGTATATTCTAATAACTGTACCTTTGTTCCATAAATTGAGAGGGGTGCATAAGTCTTGTTCTATTTTACTCTGCAAGAGGAGGAAACCTCAGATCAGACCAGACTAAAGTGGCCTAGTGGATGTTTTTGTGTTGTTTTTGCATAGGCACAGTAAAAGTTGGCTGTAATAGCATCAAAGTTTAAATTGGATACATCATTCTCAAAACAATCAGATTTTTCCATATCTTTCCATATCTTATCACATTTTAAATAGACTTCTCTGATCATAAACATTAAAACCTTTTTCAGACACACTTTATTTGAAAATTCTTAAACATTCTCTCACAGAACACTGTCCCCTGTACACCTTGCAGCTGGTCAGTCTCAGCTTCTCCTCTGACCGTGCCAAGCCTCCAACAGCAGAATCCCGAGGACCAGCAGGATGAAGCCAGCCATGCCCAACCTGATGAGATTATCCACGGTGTAGTCTCGAGTGGCTGAGACAGGAAGAACAAGAGGTAATAGTGTCAGGATGACCGAGTTTTCCAGGGCCCACTCCTCTGCTTTGCCCCATCAGGGAACATCTCACATAGTGTGGAGGGTGCTGGACTTATATGTAGGTGACCTCGATTCTATTTCAGCACCACATATAGTCCCCCAGCACTACTAGGAGTAGACCCAGTGCACAGCAGGTGTGCCTGACTATAAAAGGACAAAAAGGGAGAAATCAAGAGAGAATGACAGGGATAGATGGAGGAGAAACAAAGTGAGAGGGAGAGAACAGAAAACTGTGAGCACTTCTGTACTGTGTGTCATCCCTGGGGTAGGACCATAATAACAATGGTCAGTATATGGAATATTTCTTCATTTTAGAAAGATCAGGGAAGTGGTGATGGACTTTGGGTTCATGGTTGGGATAGTGTTTGGGACGAATTGGGCCAATTACAATGTCAATTTATGTCCATGGACAGGGTGGGCTATGTAACCTCCCCTGACAAAGACAGTACTTGTTTTTTTTAATCACCCTGCCTAAGACAGTAATTGTATGTATGTTGGTGTTGGGGATACACCTGAGTGTGCTCAGGGGTTCCTTTTGGCTCCGCTTGGTCACTCCAGTCCACATGTGGTGTCAGGGATCAAAGTGACAGTCCTCCCCTTCACCCGGTCACTTGTCCCCAGTCATTGTGTCTGATGATCTCAGCAATCACCTCACTCTCTGCTGTTCCGAGATGGCTCCAGGTTCCACCTTGCTACCCTGTCTCAGTCCATGAGGACATGGTTCGAGGTGAGGTTTTGTGGAGCCCTAATGAGGAGCTTCACTCTACACAATGTCCTTAGGTGGGTGATACTGAGGAAATCCCGGGGACAATTGGAGATGATATTTCTGGGCTGGGTGTTTCCACATTTCCAGGCTTCATTACATCTTGAGTTCATCTCATCTCAGGCCACTCAATCAAGCCCAATTTGTATTTATGCCCAATTTCTGTAGGTTTTGGGTCACATCTGGCAATGCTTAGGGGATCACTCCTGGCTCTGCATTCAGGAATCTCACTTGGTGGGAAAAGCTTATGATTCACTGGGGTTGAACTGAGCTCAGATGCAGCAAGAGAAATGTTCTACGCAATTTTAGGCTAGAGACAAGAACACCTGTGCTGTTTCCATTGAGTCCAGACCCTGCTCTGGAGGTCAGCACTCATTCCTTCCTGAGCCTCACATACTATCCATGGCTCGAAGCACAGAGGAGACCCACTCTAGCCCCAAGTACCTCGACTCCTCTACGTCTCATTAAGAGAGCTTGTTTTTTTGTGTAGTCCTAGAGTTTCCACATGGGTGACAGCATTGACACTGTGACAGGGATGAGTCAGCTGTCTATAAGCCAGTCCCAGGGATAGGTCAGTCATAGATGGTTCCAGCTTCTCCTCTTTTCACACCCTAGACCCTCTTCTCTGGATCCACATTATCCCCATATTACTATCCATATCATACAGACAGCCTGAGATGACCATGTCGGAGGGGACAGTGGTGGATATCAACTAGAGCTGCAGGTAGGCACTGGGTTGTGACAGCTGGTAAGGGCTGTTGTTTTTGGAGTTGTAGCACCAGTAGTCGCCACCATGGGCTGAGGTCAAGGGGCTGAAGAAGAATTGTGCCAGGGTCAGGGCTTCTGCAAACTCTACTCTGACAGAGTATTCGAGACACCAGGGCCCAGAGTTACCTCTGAGTAAAGGACACAAAGGTGGTGCTTGCCACAGGGGACCTGGCTTCAGAGGCAGGATGGCTGCATTCCTGTGCCCATGGGTTCCTGGCAAACCACAAAGAAACATGCAACATGCCTGGTCTGTCCTCAAACCCTTGCAGGTCCCTGGGCTTAGCACTTCCCTGTCACTTCTCTCATCTTTTCTCTCTCCCTCCTCATCACCTCTTTGTTCCCCATCCTATCACTTCCCTGGACACTGCCCCAGAAACTCACCCATATCAGCCATGGACATTGTCTTGCTATCCCCTGAGGGTCCTGGAAGAAAATAAGGGATTGGTGGGCTGAGCACAAGACCCTCCATTTCCTCTCCTGTAACAGCCCACCTAGCTTTTTGTGGCTCCCAGAGAGTGGCAGGGATGACAAAATATGAGGGGAAACCCTCCACTTTCCATTCACCCTCCCCTATCAAACCAGATCTCAGTTGACATAGCTTTGATCTTACCATGGGAAGGGGACAGAGTAGGGTCTCACCTGAAACCCAGAGATGCAGGGGAACACTGGGGTATGACAGCCTGTGGGGGCTGCTGTTGTTGGAGCTGTAGCACCTGTAGGTTCCATTGTGGGCTGAGGTCACAGGATGGAAGGAGAATTGAGCCTGTGTTATCTCTTCTGTCTTGTCCACTTTGACACGCAGCGGGGGGTCAACTATCCCCTCCTTGGCCAGCAGGAAAGTGTCCCTCCAGCCTCTGGACTGACACAGCAGGGTCACATTGTCTCCTGGGGACACGGAGAGACCTGGCTCCACTGAGAGGGTTGGAGTGTAGGGGATCTGTTCTAGGAGAGGAAGGGGTTCGGGAGCCTCAGTCAGAGCTGAATCCCAGGGCCTCTGTCTAGGCCCCACACTCTGGGTCTTCATCCCTCCCTATGAGGGTCCCAACAGCTTCATCCTTCCATCACCCAACAGGGCATGATCAGAGTTGGGTTTCCTACAGAGTCATGATCCTCACCTGCCACTAGGATGTCCACGGGGTCACTGGGTTCCGACCATAGGGAGGTGAAATTGTGTCTCCCAATGCAGCTACATTGACCTCCATGGAAGACGCTCACCGGGCCCAGGGTGATGTTGGCCAGAGAGAGTCCAGCCTGGAAATGGTGGTTAGGGTGCTGGGTGATGTCACTGCTCTTCTCCTTGTACAGAGCAAAGGTGTCATAGGCATCCTTAGAGAGACACTGCAGAGTCAGGTTCTGTCCTGAGGTCACAATTCGGCCCTGTGGGCTCAGCAGGGAGGGTCTTCTAGATGTACCTGTAGGGACAGCGGACAGCAGGGCTCTGCATCCACTTTCTGTACTGTCTTGGAAACACTGTCCCCCAAGTCTCTGTGTCTGGGCTGTCTACCCCCATGCTCCTTCACCCACCCCACCTTTATGGGCTTCCATCTGAGCACAGACCCCAAGAATCTGATATGTCTGAAAACCAGGATGGACCAGGATGAGCCTCACCTAAGACCAGGAGCTGTAGAGGGTCGCTGGGGTCAGACCAGCGCTGGGGTGTGTGTGAGAAAAGGCCATAACAACGAATGGACCACCCATGGCGGAGGGGTCCGGGGCGAACACAGAACAGGGCCTGGCGCTGCCCTCTGGGGATTCGTTGTGAACCAAGTTTCCAGTTGCTCTCAATGTCTCCCTCCTGAGTCAGGACGAATGTATCGAATCCACGATTTGAGCCACACTGGAGGGTCACGATCTCCCCTGAGGCCACAACAGGACTTGGAGAGACTGAGAGGGATGGTTTGTGGTCAATGCCTAAAAAGGGAAAGGGGCTACAGGGTCACTGTCACACCTTGAGGGCAGAACTCTCCCTTTCTGCCAGGTGAGGGCAGCACCTGGGTCTTGGGTGAGTTCCACCTGTGACCACCAGCTCCAAGGGGTTACTGTACTCTGATTTGTCTGTGAGGTTGAGATAGGAACAGTGGTAAGTCCCTGTATTTGAGTCTGTCAAATAGAACTTAGCCTTGTCCCCTGGCTCCAGTGGTAACTGCATTGCCCAGGGTGATGAACTTCCCATTTTACCCAGTTGGAACTTCTTGGCCCCTAAGGTCCCTCGACACCAGAGGGTCACAGGGCTCCCCCAGGGAACCAAAGGCCCTGGCTCAGCCCAAAGGGTGGGCCTGGGGAGGGTTCCTGGAAGAAAGAAGAGTTTGGTCACAGACATGCTCCAATCCCAGCTGTCATGCCAGGACCCCCACATCTCTTACCAGCACTCTAAAACTGCTGTTCCCTGTATCCAATGTGGGCTCTCTCCTGGGGTGCCCTGGGAATGGGGTCACACTCACCTGCCTGCACTGGTGTCCAGGTGCCCACACTCAGCCCTGGAGGGAGAGTCTCTATGAGAGTCTGTACTGGGTCTCAAGGGAGTCTCCTCTCTGGGTACCCCAAGTCCCAAGGCTCACCCAGACAGAGCAAGGCCATGAGAGGGGTCATTTCGTCTCCTCCTGTCTTGGTTGTGCCCTGGTGGTACTCAGTGAGCAAAGGACAGACAAGGGGTGTGCCCCTTGACTGATCCTATTGGTCACGGGGTGTGACGTCAGAGCCTCAGGAAGGGGAACTGCCTCCCCAGAACCAGACTCTGTTTCAGGGGAACAGCTAAGTCAAGACCTCCTAGGCTCACTCCTTTCAGGGGAGACACGGACCTTTTTTCCCCCTCACCCAGAGTATCCCGCTCCTGGACACTGGTTTTCCTGGGTACTCATCCTAGAAGGGGTCTCTGAGAGCAGCATGTGCTGTTGAGAAACATGCGAACCCCTATCTGAGCTGAGGGCTTGGGCAGAAATAGAGGAGACACTTCTGTACCCCAAAATTTTCCCTCTATCTATACCTCCCTGATTCCCACCCACAGGACAGTATCCCCACTCTTGACATGTGTTCTGCTCCGTGTGCAGACTTCAAGCAGGCAGGGGCTGTCGCTGGCAAGCCCCTTTGGCCCCACTGTGGGGATGAGCAGCCATGACCCTTTTCTGAGCCTCAGTTTTCCCCAAATGTTCTGGTGTTTTGGGCCCCCTCCTCGCTATGAGGTGGCTGTGGTTTTTTTTTTAACAGGAGCAGGAGTAGTGGGGGACAGGAAGGAAACAGGGTCTGATTCACCCATGGTGACATCCCCCTGACATTGACCAACCACTTACAGTGGGACCAGCACAAAGCTTGTGCTTCCTTGAAATGCAGAATCCAAAAATCAAATTTAGGGGCTCAGTTGGATTATAGAACCTGACTCAAGGTAGCAGTTTGGAACTCCCAACCTGGTCTCTAATAGGGGACACACCATGGGGACAAGAATGAAACCAGCACCTTGTCCCCGTATGGACCTTGGTGGACCCAAGACTCTCATCCCGAGCTTGTCCTGGCTCTGCCAAATTCACGGGTCCTAGGTCTCCATCAGCCTCTTGCAGATGAGGGAATTCTGCCCTGTCAGATGTGGACATTGGGCATGAGGGTTGGAGCCCCCAGTAGTTCCACTGGGTTACCTCCAGAGAGCCTGTGTGGGAGTAGAGGCTTCTAGCAGAACAGTCCTAAGGGAGGGTTCGGTCCCGACTTAGGTTCCCCAAATCTTGCCTGTCTTTCCCCATTGCAGGTAGGGATTTGGCAGGAGAGTGAGAAATATTGAATTTCAAAAATGAACCATTGGAGGCTATAGACAGAACACGGGTTGAATTAGGAAAAAAAGCATTGGGCCAGGAGAGATAGCAGGACCGGAGAGATAGCACAGTGGTAGGGCGTTTTCCCTTCACGCAGCCGATCCAGGATAAACTGTGGTTCGAATCCTGGTATACCATATGAACCCCTGTGCCAATTTCCAGGAACAATTTCTGAGCACAGAGCCCTAATGGGTGTGATCGAAAAACAAAAAGAAACACACACACAACAGGAAGAAAACATTATTTCTGGTGTATTTTCACTCATGCATCTGTGTCTGTGTGTTTTCATTGCTAAGATTGCAGTGGTCAGGGCTGACCCCTAGTTGAGATCGCTCCTGCAGGTTTGGGATTCCCAATGTCATGCTGGGGTGAACGTGATCTCCTGAATGAAGTGTGAGAGCCCCTAAAACTTTGCCCTCTGGTTAGTTGTTATATATGGAGGCCTTTTTATTATTTATCTATAATATCCTTATCTCTGCCTGTTGTCCCACTATCGCCTTCCAAGTGGGGGTGCTTTTGAGAGCTTACTAAATAGTTGTCGAGCAAAGTGCTCAGGGTCTTTTGGGCAGCTAGCTAGCAGGCTCTGGGATTTTTGGGTGGACAGAGGATTCTGCGTCTGACCTTCACACCTTTTCCCCATCCTGTCTATTTGCATTACTTGCTGTGAATATATATTAACAGAATCCCTTCCCCATCCTAGGGGATCTGGGAATGGGTATCAGTTTCTCATTCTGTAAGCTCTTTGAGGATCCATTGATAACCAGTCTAGGAGTAAAAGTGACTTACTAGTCAGTATCTTCTTTTCTGGATCCCACTTAAGCCCCATTCCTCATCCCTGCAACCTGTCTCTGGCCCCCTCACCAGGACCTCCAAATGCCATAGGATGGGGAAGGAGTTGCTCCAGGATTGGCTTCTATCCTGCTTTGAGACCATTAGATTGTTAGGGAAAGGAATCCTCAATGCATGGAAGTTCTTGAGCAATAGTAGTGCTTAGAGACTGGTTGTGGAGAGTGATTTTGTTACTGATGAGGCTTACATGGGCCCCCCTTAGGAGATGCTCCAAGAACAAAGGCCAGGAAAGGGGCCTCAGAGAAGAGCATCATTTCCACCTCTAGCCCCCGTATGATCAGAATTCTGATGGGTAGAAGTGCCATGTAGGGCAAAAAGGAAAACACTATGCTATCCAGTCAACTTAGAACAACTATGTGTCACACACATGTGTCATTCCCAAACATGTTGTCTGCACACACATGTAGCTGCATATTCCCTCCCAGATCAGAACTTTCCTGCTTTACTCTGGATGTGAACTGGGGCTCTCTCCGCCTTTGGATAAGTGTGTAGCATGGTTCTTTGCCTCTTTCTCATCCATAGAATAAAATGTCTAGTTCCTTCTCTGCTGATCTCCCCTGAAATTCTTTTCTGTGCTGAAGGATTGGGTGGGTCTCGGATGGACTTTCCATTCAAATAACATACTGCTAGATATTCATAGCCATTTCCAGGGGGCTCAGATGGAGACAGAGAAAGCATAATATTCGCTTCTCGAGGCTGTTTCTCACTTCACAAATATTTCCTGTGAACCCTCACTGGCACTATTACCTAAATAGTACAGGCACTTTGGGGGAAATTCTCAAGTAGAAGGAAGAAATGGTGAAAGTCCAAGAGGTCGTCACACCCCGTGGAAGTGAAAGGGGTTGAGGGGAAACGTGACAGTTTCTGCCAAATGCAGGAGTGCCAGTTTGTCCTTCCAGGTTCTGCTCTAGGCAGGATTCTGGGGTTCCATTACTGTATACACAGGAATAAAGAGGGATGGGATTACACCATCTTTCTGAGAAGGCTGCAGAGGGATCAACCCACACCTGATAACTGATAAAAATCAATGCCATTATTTATTTTAGGAACTTAGTAGAGGAGCCTGGGTGATTTTCTGCTGGGCTGTTCTACTACTTCCTCTTTCTCTTTCCTCTTTCCCACGCTCTTTTTCTTCCTTCATTCCTTCTACTGATGTGCTTGTGGTTCATTCTTGGCTGTGTATTCAGAGATCACTGCTCTAGGGGTTTAAGAGATCATAATTCTGGGGATCGAACCTGTGTTGGCTGTGTACAAGGAAGATGCCTACCCTCTCACCTTTCTAAGCAAGCTTCTTTCAGTAAAATATGCCCTGCTTGTCGTTCTCTGCCCCAGAGACAGGCAAGGGGGAGGGTAGAAGGGAAATGGGGGACATTGGTGATGGGCAATGGGCAATGGGGAATGGTGTTGTACATGGTGTGGCTGAAACTCAATCATGGATAACTTGTAATTGTGAAAAAGAAACTCAGCTGTATTACAGTCTTGTAACCATGATGTTTAACATTGCAATTAATTAAAATATATAAGGGTCCAGAGCAATGATACAGATTACTTTTCATGTGTCCAGGGTGTGATCCCAGCACATGAGGAGTAACCTCAGAGAACCACCAGGCATAGCCACCAAAACAGACAAATAACACAAAACATATATATGTATACATAAACATATATATGTATATAAAATTGCCTGGCTTCATATAAACAAAACAACCATAATAAGAAAAACCAAGAAGTAAATGATTCCCAGGACCAGAGAGCTAGCTGGTGTCTGAACCAGGCTGTGCATGCAGGAACCCAGGGTCATTCTCTCCCTTCATAACCCCCAAATATCAAGAGTGATCTCCAGAGCCCAGAACTGAGGGTAATGCCTGAGCAGTGCTGGGTGTGGCCTCCAAACTTCACAAACAGATGTGAAGAGAAGAGAACTGACTTGGTGAAGATGCAGTGTGGGAGACATTTGCTGACAGCTTAGTAACTCTTAAATGTTTGCACCCGCCTCCTCCCAGCACCTAACCAGGTGCCGAGGGGCCTTCTAGAAGCTTCCTGTGGCACTCTCCCATAACTGTACTGGCCCCAAGCATGAAACACACTTATGGGCCCATGGCAGAGATGGAAGGAAGGCGGCATGATGGGAAGCTGGAAGTGACCAATGCTGTGTGGACAATGTCTGTGTGTGTGCAATGTGAGACTGTGTGTGTTTGTGTGTCTCTGTATAAGTGTGATGTGAAACTGTGTAGGTGAGGGTCCTCTGTGTGCCCTAAATTATCTTTCCTCACACCATGGGTTTATCCCCACCCCTGGGATTAGCCCCTCCTTTGGGTTAGCTCCACTCGTGCCATGGTTTTGGCCTTACCCTGATATTAACCTGGGTTTAGTCCCTCCCCTTATATTAGCCCTTCCTCACACATTGGAGTTAGCTCCAACCTGGGATTAGCCTCACCTCACTCCATGAAATAGTCCCTCCCAGGGGTTTAGCTGTTCCTTAAATTAGCCCCTTCACATCATGAGTTAGCCCCACCCCTAGGATTAGAACCTCCTTGGGGTTAGCTCCACCCACACCATGGTTTAGCCCCTCTCCTTAATTAACCAAGCCTATGTCATGAGTTTAGCCCCGCCACTGGGGTTAGTCCCCCCCCCCCCATGAATTAGCCCCACCTTGCTCCATGTATTTAGCCCAGCCCCTGGGATTAGTCCCACCTCAACCATGGGATTAGTCCTGACCATGCCAGGGCTCTGGAGCTGTAGCAAGTGAGTCCTTGAAGGCTTTCACATGGATGTACTCAAGCACACAGTACAGGCATTGTCCTGTCCTTGGTTGCCCTGAGTGTCTTCTAAATTCTTACATGGTCCAGAATCCAGGCAGCCTCCATAGCCTGGTGAACTTTGAGGAATGATCTGGAATGTGAGCCTCAGGTCTCTTCCCTATGGTTCTGAGCAGAGTGGGGGCACCCTGTCTTATCACACTAGGCCTCTTGAAGGTTGCAACATGAACCACAGTTTGTGCAAGCTTCCCAGGCTGCCCCTTGGCCTCTGCTTCCAGGGTTCTCGTCAGCCCCAGATCCTCTCTCTGTTTCTTGCCAGGCTTCCTGTCCCATGTTTCAAGAGAGTTCCTGTTGCCTGGGACACATGCAGTGCCCTATTGTTGCTACCAGGTTCCTTTCCATCCCCCAGGCCACAACCACCATATGTGGTTTTTCAGTTCTGTTACCAGGACTGAAGACATTGTCATAATTGTTTTCACTGATTCTTCTTGTTTCACTGTATCCCACAAATGGTGAGATCATTTGATATTCATGAGTGTGTTTATGTATTTGTGTGTGTTCATGTGCCCTTTTTTGAGTTATTTCACTTGTGACTCTTCTTTTTTAAAAAATATCTGTTTTAAATACCTTCATTATTTAGGTTTCAGTCATATAAAGAACACCCCCCTTCACCAGTGCAATGTTCCCATCACCAATGTCCCAAATCTCCCTCCTCCCCGCCCCCTGCCTGTATTTGCAACAGGCTTTCTACTTCTCTCATTCAGTCACATTGTTATGATAGTTGTTAGTGTAGTTATTTTTCTAACTGCACTCACTGCTCTTTGTGGTGAACTACATATCGTAAGCTGGACTTTCCAGCTCTTATCTCTTTGTTTCTGAGAACTATTGCAAAAATGTCTTTTATTTTTCTTAAAACTCATAGATGATTGAGACTACTCTGCATCTATTTTTCTCCCTCTTACTTATTTTACTCAGCATAATATACTCCATGTACATTCTTATATAAGGAAAAACTTGCGACTCTTCTCATTCCATACAGATTACTTTGAACTATAGGACATTAGTATTTCACTGTCTACACACACCATGACTTTTATTTTTATTTAACAAATCCAGAATTGTGGGGGTCTCACCTGACCTCCCTTCCAGCAGGATAAGTTCTGGAGACCCTCACAATAAGTTATTTCACAGTTCACAGAGTGGACACCAACCTGGAATGAGAAGAGGAACTGGGAATAATGAGGCTTAGGTCGAGGACTCCGATCAAAAGCCCCAGTCTTTATTGAAGGAAGATGGCCTTATATACAAAATTCAAACAAAGAGAGACAGAGAAAGAGAGGCATGCAGAGAATATTCTGTAACTTCTTAGAAGAATATCTTATTTTTTCAAGATTAACAATTTGACACATCATAATGCTGGTATTAGTAAATTATGAGGCCTAGATTGTCTTATAGAACAATACAGCACAGGATCTAATCACACTGTATGGTCATCAACCTCTATTCCCATGGCTATCAGCCTCTATTCCCATGGCTATCAGCCTTTATTCCCATGGGAATCTTCTGCCAGCCCCTATTTCTCTGGGAACATTGGTGTCACGTGGGTGACTCCTCTATCTCTATAATGTTACATTTCTTTTAGGCCCAGGGACAAATGGCCACATTTTGCAATTTGCTTAGCTTGCAATCCATGTGGATTGTCATGTAGCTGACTTTGGCTCAGGCTGGTAGAGACTCCATTTTGATTTTAGAAAGAGGGCTTTTATATTTAACTTCCATGGTCTCCAACATATTCCCCCCTTTTTATTAATTAAAAGATGGGTGGAAATCCGTGTTTTAGGCCACTTGATGGGTCTCCAGCATCAGCACCCTCAAAAACCGAGGCTCGGGGAGCACGCAAGAAGATTCTTGCATCAGTGCATATAGGCTAACGCCCTACCCTAAGAGCCTGTTTAGATTTACAGAATGGGGGTGTGCCCCTGACTGCTGGTATCAAGCTATTCCCGTCTGAGGAGTTTCCACAGTCGTGAGATGAGGGATGTCTTGTGCTTAGTGAGTTGCTTCAATTCCTCAATATCCAAAGTTTCAGAGGCTTTGCCTTTTGCCTCAGAAGTTTCAGCTTCAGGGGGTTCGTTGAGTTGGAGCTGCTGATAGTAAACGCCCATAGATTGCTTGGTAGCCTCATCCACCTGGGATTTTATAAAGCCAATTAGATGGTGAAATGCCCATGGACCAAAAGAAATAATTAAAATAAACCCAATGAAGGGTCCGAGTAAATTGGATAATAGAGTATTTAGCCAAGGATTTGTGGAAAACCAATTCTTATTCCAATTTTCCTCTTTGTTTAAGGTCTCTTTAGCTTCAGCCAAGGCTTTTTTCAACCATTTTTATGCTTTTTCTGACAAGACCTAACTTATCCTTAAAGAAACAGCACTCCTCTTTTAAGGCAGCACACACTCCTATTCCCTTTAAAAATGCAAGATTAAGACCATAGCGATTTTGTAAGACCACTTCAGCTAGGGAGCCTACTGCTTGTTGTAAATAATTTAAGCCACTTTTAAGTTTTTTCACATATTTGATAACAGTGTCAGTTAAAGCATTGATAGACTTTTGGGTGTGAATCAGGGAATAAATGCCTGTATAGGGTAATGGCAGAGACAGGTTTTGCTTATGTCTAGACATAGTAATTTTAATACAAAGAAAATCATCAGCAGGTCTAATAGTTAATATAGGTATTCACATTACCAAAACACAATAGTCACAGTAATCAAGAAACATTTCAGTAATAATATAGGGGTAAAGTCCAGAGGAGCAAGCAAAATAGGTGAAGTTGGGGGCGTGAATAAAAATGCAAGAGTTCTTATCCACAATGGTTTGATTGCAAATGTTCGATAGTTGGACGGGGGGGGGTACGTATTGGTTCGAGTAAGTAAAGTTCTATGCCCATGATCTGTCTCAAAGGTATGCTTGATGAGTGTCAGCTTCCCATGGAAGTTAGCAGGGTTGTTGGTAGCAGTGGGCGTGTTGAAGGTTGTATTTCTTCAAGGGCTGTAAGGTAAAGTAGCGAATGCAACAGCTTCCTTAGGCAGAATGACTTAGAAGCATGTCCAGCAGGAATGGTGGGTTGGAGGACTGGACCAGTGGATGATACAGGTTTGGCAGGCTGTGAGGGGTCTGGAAACAACTTGGCACGAGGGCAAAAATGGTTACTTGCGAGGTTCACTAACAATATACATTCCACAAATTGTTTCCAATCAGAGGAATGCTTACCGACTATTGTCAGACTTTAGATTTCAAAGAATGTTATAATTAACGATTGCTAATTTTTCAAGAATTTTTAAACTGAACCTTAATGATTTTCTTAAACTTCTTAGTCATTATTTTAAAGCTAGATGCTTTTTTTCTCTAGCTACATATCCAAATATTTCTGACCCTAATTACACATAACAGGAAGGTCAGGCGACTGCAAAGTCCAGGCCATTGAGAAATCTGGGGTTCACAGTTCCCTACATCCTCCGCCATGTTTTTAGAAGGACAAAGCTAGCTTATAATTTTTAACACATGATCTTAGTTGCAGGATGTCACAGTCTGTTAGCTACTAGGAGACCAGACTGACAAAGTTGTGAAAAATTTAATTGAAATCTCAAAAATGGATATGGCTTTGAAAATTATATTTTTCATGAAATGTAGAGATACCAAATAAACAGACAAAACAAAACAACACTAAACACAACATTTTACACTCGTGGCCACTTTCATTCATCACAACACACACATGAACAGACAAAAGGATCGATCCAAAACTTATGTTAGAAAAATTAATCCCGATAAAATTTGACAAGCGCTTTTGAATATTTAGCCAGCATGTTTGTATGAAAAATTTTCTGTAGAAAAACTTTTTCAGCTGTAGAAGTTCTTATTGTAGTTGGAATGGAACTCTGCTGAAAATAAAAGCTTCAAGGTTTAGATTTAGCATAAAACATATTTAAAACAATCCTAATTTGAAGTTTAAAACATTAAGTAAAATAGTAAGCAGTTAAAATTGTTAAAGAAAAAGGTTAATGAGCACTGTAGAAGGAGTCTTTACTGTGAATATGATATTATTTGCTGTAATTGAACAGGTTTTCTCTAAATTAGTTTCACAGTAGAACAATAAGACAGCTGCAATAAAGTGTTAAAATTTCAATGATTAAACAGAAGAGCATAAACTATGACTATAAGAGGTATGAAAAAACTGACTTTAAAAACAAACAATTGCTACTACTTTGAAGACTTCAAATGAATAATTTGTAAAAAATATTATATACCAAATTAACAAGATGTTTAGATCATTATAAAATAGTTAAAGACACTTGATATGTTTTTACACCTAGAGCTTAAGACTAAAATTATATTTGATACGTGTTGTTAACCTGCTTACAAAATTTTATGTGGTTCCATTGATTTTGTGAACCTTTTTTACGTCACACTGATTAAAAACAATGCAGGTGCATGAAAACAATTTATTTGGCCTTTAATAAAGTAATGGTATTCTGATATACATCATCTTAAAATTTGATTTAGTTTAGTGTTTTATTAAATAAAAAACTTCAATTTTGGCTGGGTAAAAAGCAAAGGAGGTAAAACTAGACAACATGCTAAGATACTACCAATAAAAAATTTTGCTTGCAATTATTGGACTATAGTAAAGGCATGTTGTTCATTGCTTTTTCAGAAAGGCAATTTTCTTTATTTGACACAAAATCTAAGCAATAATTTGGAAACAAGCCAGCAATAAGCAATCACAATGTTAGGTAATACAACATTAATTTTTAAAAATACATTTAGCTGCAATTTAAGACTTATCATAAATTACATTTTCAGTTAAACTAACTTCCCAATAAGACATTTAAAAAAAAATAATCTGTAGGTGACATCACTTCTGTATTGAATGATTTATTTTGACATGTAGATACCAACTATAATAAAAATAATTGTTTTACTTTTAAATGAAATATAAATGCAGAATAAATGGGAACAGTTTGAATATGGAATGTTTTTAAGCTCTTCCTGTATGTAATTGGACATTGCTAACTTTGAATCTCAGGCTTTAAAAAACTTAGATTAAAATCCTACAAAAAATTTTTACTCTTGATGGCATGCAAAATCTTTCTAGAAGGTAATTTAAGACTTAGAAGTCTCAATAATATCAGAATATAAAGAGACACAACAAATCTGTACATTTTATTTACATATATATATATTTTTCAAATACTTTCAAAACTTCAATTTTAACATTTTTTGTGTTCGTTTGAATTTAAAAAGCCAAAAGTTTTTTTTCTCCAATAATTAGTTACTGTAAGTGAACAAAGGGAGTTCATTGCTCTTATCTGCCTGTTGCTTTTTCTTCCTGGAGAAGCTTTTAACCCTTACAGACCTGAATTTAAAAGTTTCTTAATTTTTAATGTTTTAATAATCGCTTTGCCACTCAATGCACTGAGCTTAATTACACAATTGCTTTCATAAAAGGCATACTTATGCCGCATGATTTATTTAATAAACTTCACAATTTTTAAGACATTTTATTAGACACAACAAAAATCTGACTATAAATTTCACATGAACAGAGTTTTTGAATTTTTTCAATTCTCCTGCTACTCCCTGCCATCTCTAGCAGAGGAATCAAAATTACAGCTACAAAGACACACACAGGTTAGTACTATACTTGCTGAATTCAAGCCAAATTTTAACAACTTTAAGGGGGAGGTAATATTATATTTTAAATTTTTGCTTGCATTGGACTGCACAGAAATTTACTGTTTCCAATACAGGTAGAGAATATGCCACTTGTCAGTTACTTGTAATTTGTATCAGCCAATAAATATGCTGTTTTATTATTTGGTTAAATAAGATGATTAGTTTTATTTTCAAAATAAGATCGGAAGAG
>PVKC010024806.1:0-16740 GCA_004027635.1 Crocidura indochinensis | reverse complement strand
AGAAGAAGAAGAAGAAGAAAGAGGGGGAAGCCTCAAAATGGCTACTGTGCATAAGAGGCCCAGCAGAGTAAGCTTTATCCATAATATCCAGCCAGGAAAGACTCATCTCAGAAGGTGCGAGCTCTGAGGGGATGGATGCCAGGGATGATCAAAGTTCCCATGCTGGAGAAAGCAGGGAGAAGCCTCAAAAATTGTATTGCTTTAATATTTATAAGAACTATTTAGTTGATTTTGGGGGATGGCATATATATTATTATGCCATCTGAAATAGTGTGATTTGACTTTATTTCAAATTTGGGCTCTTTTAATTTCTTTTACTTGTCTGATTGCATTTATAGGACTGCTAATACTGTATTAGCAGTATTAGCAGAGAATATACAAATGAGAAAACTCTTAAAAAAAGACAAGAGGACAAATGAAATTACCATGTCTGCACCCAGTCAGCTTCATAGACTGACCCTTTACTTGAAAGACATATATAAACCAAGTGGTGAAAAATTATGGGTACACTGGCCACATCACTGAAAACTGGTAATCTTGGGAGGTGAAGGTGGGCCAAGTTCCCACCCTTCTAAAGCCATCCTTGCTGCACCCAATACACAAAATTGCCATTTTGCCAATACCACCTTCACCATTCCTTTAAGGTTCTCTTCTGGTACACCAATTTGACCAAAACTCTAGATATGGAGCTAGTATTGGAGCTGATATCACCAGGAATTATTTTGGAGTTATGAGGGCATGCTTACCCTGTCTTCACATACTTCTGGAAGATCTGGCACCAGAAAAGCTGCCCCACAAAAACTGATTTATCAGCAATTGTGTTTGGAATTCCTGGACCACATGGCTGTAGCAGCTATTTTTGTTTAAAACTGTCATCCCAGTAGAAACACAACACTTTAGACACCAATGTGTATCTGAAGCCACCTAACTTTCAGAAACAAATAAAGTAAAAGAATGGTCATCAGCTAGCAACAAGAAATTACTACATCTTCTGAAAATATCTTAATGACACCATTGAAGATAGTTACTTTCATAAATTTGCTTGTTTTATTTCCATCTCTTTTCATCTTTTTAGTCTGTTTTACTTTCTTTCTCTTTTTAAATTATTTATCTCCCATTTACATAGAAACAAATATATTATGATTAACTATGTCAACTATGCAATACATTCTCTTTAAAGAAGATAAATTAAATTAAATATTTTTTAAGTTGAAAAGTAGCCTGAAAAGAAATAAGCAGTATATCAGAGATCTGTGGGATAATTTCAACAGCAACAGTATAAAAATGGTAAGTGTCCCAAAAGAACAGAAAAACACATTTGATGAAGAAATAATAGTTAAATTAATAGGTATTTCCCAGAGTTGAGGAATGCAGGATGAAGGACCCCAGTGAAAACTGACTCAGCTATGGAAACTTCAAGGAACATTGTAACCAGTGACAAAGTTGAAAGAAAGAGGTAGATATTGAAAAAAAGCAATTTCAAGTAAACAACTAAAAAATAAAACCCAGGACTGGAGAGATAGCATGGAGGTAAGGTGTTTGCCTTTCATGCAGAATGTCATTGGTTTGAATCCTGGCATCCCATATGGTCCCCCGAGCCTGCCAGGAGGGATTTCTGAGCATGGAGCCAGGAGTAACCTCTGAGAGCTGCCAGGTGTGACCCAAAAAAATAAATAAATAAAATAAAATAAAACCTAATAAAATTCACAGCAGATCTATCAAACAAGAATCTATGAATCAGAAGTCCATGAATATTCTATTCAGATAGACTATCATTCATAATTCAAGAAATGATATAAAGCTTCATAAGCAGGTAAAGGTTTGGGGAATTAATAGCTTTTTTTTTTTTTTTTTTTTGGGTCACACCCGATGGTGCTCAGGGGTTACTACAGGCTATCTGCTCAGGAATAGCTCCTGGCAGGTATGGGGGACCATATGGGATGCTGGAATTTGAACCAACCACCTTTGGTCCTGGGATGCTGCTTGCAAGGCAAACGCCACTGTGCCATCTCTCTGGGCCCAAATTAATAGCTTTGAAACAAGTTTACAACAAGTATTAAAACAGCATCTTTAAAGAATAGGACATATTGGGGCCGGGCGGTGGTGCTGGTGGTAAGGTGCCTGCCTTGCTTTAGCTAACCTAGGACGGACCGCGCGCGGTTCGATCCCCCGGTTTCCCATATGGTCCCCAAGCCAGGAGCGACTTCTGAGTGCATAGCCAGGAATAACCCCTGAGCGTCACTGGGTGTGGCCCAAAAAACAAAAAAACAAAAACAAAAACAAAACAAAACAAAAAGAATAGGACATATTTGCCAGTCCTTGGCATTAAGGAGAGCAATAGTGCTTATGGTTGCTTCTACTAGATACTGAAAAAGGCCCATTCACAAATAATTTGCTATGAAATTTTATGTATTTTTCAAAACTAAAGTAATGTTAAATTGTGATTTTCAATGTCTTAACAGTTTTATGCATCTACAGAAAATTTATTGCAATTTATTTATTTATAATTGCTTTAACCACAAGGGTTACAAAAATGTCTGTGGTTGGAATTCTACCATCGAATATACGCCACCTTTTACCAGTATAACTTTCCCACCACCTGTCTCCCATTTTTCTCCTCCCTCACACTCTGCCTGTCCATGGGTAAGGTAATCTATTTTTCTCTCTCACCATCACTGCCATGGTAGTAGTTAGTGAAGTTATTTCTCTAAATGTGCTCACCAATCTTTGTGGTAAGCTTCATAACATGGGCTGGTCCTTGCAGCCCTCATCTGAATTGTGATTGAATATTATTAACATACAGTTTCATTTTTCTTAAATTCCACAAATAAGTGGGAATATTCTGGTATATATCTCTCTCCCTCTGACATATTTTACACAACATAAAAGACCCTATGTCCACTCATGTATAGGAACATTTCATGTCTTCATTTTTCATAACAGCTGCAAAGCATTCCATGTGTAGATATATCACTGTTTCTTTAGTTACGCATCTGTTATTGGGCACTGTGGTTGTTTCCAGATTCTGGTTATTGTAAATAGTGGTGCAAAAATATAGGAATGCAGAAGGAGTTTTTGTACTATGTTTTGTGTATATATATATATATGTTTGTATATATATGGATATGCATATCCTTAGGATTGGTATTGCTGAATCACATAGGAGCTCAATTTCTAATTTTTTGAGAAATATCCATATTGTTTTTCAGAAAGTGGACAAGATGGCATTCCACCAGCAGTGAATGAGAACTTCTTTCTCCATACTTTCATGCCAACATTGTTTATTCTTGTACTTTGTGATGTGTGCCAGTCTCTGTGGTGTGCGATGGTACCTCATTGTTGTCTTGATTTTCATCTCTCTGATAATCAGTGATGTGGGGAATTTTTTCATGTGCCCTTTGGCCATTTGTATTTCTTCTTTGAGGAATTGTCTGTTTATTTCTTCTCCCTAATTTTGATGGGGTTAGAATTTTTTCTTGTGATGGTCTGTTAGTGCCTTTCATGTCTTAAATATTAGCCTCTTATCTGTTAGATATGGGGTGAATAGTTTCTTCCATTCTGAGTGTGGACTGTGTATGCTAGTTACAGTTTATTTTGAAGTGCAGAAGCTTCTCAGTTTAATTCAGTTCCATTTGTTTATCTATGCTTCAATGTTTTGGAAAGTGATGGTTCTTCCTTGAAGATGCCTTTAGTCTTAATGTCAATGGAGTGTTCTGCTTACATTTTCTTTTATATACCTTAGTTCAAGGTCTTTAATCCATTTTGATTTGAGCTTTATGCATGGTGTTAGATGGAGTCTGAGTTTGCTTTTTTCCCATGTGGCTGACCAGTTGTCCTAATGCTACTTGTTGAAGAGGCATTCTTTTCTCCACTTTCTGTTTCTTGCCCCTTTATCTAAAATTAATCTATTGTATGTCTGAGTATTATTCTCTGAATACTCAAGTTTATTACATGAATCTACAGGTCTGCCTTTATTCAAACACCATTCTATTTTAATGAATTTTGCTTTATGATACAATTTAAAGTTTGGGAAAGTGATGCCTCCCAACTTTTACCTAAGGATTTCTTTAGCTATTTGTGAGCATTTATTCTTCCAAATGAATTTCAATAGTGTTTGATCTACTTTTTTTGAGACTGTCATGGATATGCTTAGAGGGATTGCATTAAATCTGTACAATGCTTTGGGGAGTATTGCCATTTTAATTATGTTAATTCTCACAATACATGAACAGGGTGGATATCTACATTTCCTGTGATATGTTTTATTTCTTGAAGCAGTGTTTCGTTGTTTTTTTTTTTTCTGTGTAGGTTCTTCGCCTCTTTTTTAAGTTTACTCCAATGTATTTGAGTTTCAGTGGTACTGTTGTGAATGGGATTTTTTAAATGTTTCTTTCTTCTGTATCATTATTTGTGTATAAGAAGGCCATTAATTTTTGCATATTAATTTTATAGCTTGCCACTTTGCTATGTGAAACTATTGATTCCAGAAGCTTTTTGGTAGAGTCTGGAGTTTTCTAAATATAATATCATGTTACTTGTAAACAGTGAGAGCTTGACTTCTTCGTTTCCTATCTCAATGTCCTTGATATCTTTTTCTTGCCTATTTGCTAAGGTCAGTAATTCCAGTACTATTTTAAATAGGAGTGTTAGGAGGTGGCAATTTTGTCTTTTGCAATATTTTAGAGGAACTTTGTCCAGAGATTCGAAGCACTATTACTGATACAATGGATTTTAGGGATGTGTACCAGCTGCCAGGCCTCCTAGAAGAAAGAAGATATGGGGAGATAAAAATATTTTAACACCACTCCCAGTATTGTTTTTCATGATTTAGTTTTTGCCAATGTGCAACACCTTTCAGTAGTGTACATTTCATGCCACTTATGTCCCCAGTTTCCTTCCTTCTCTCTCACTGCATGCCTCTGTAGCAGATTTATTTGTTCTCAGTAGTATTCAATTGTGTATGAAGGCGAAGGTTCTTCATGCAGTAATCCCTTATTGAAAATAGAAAGGTTGTTTATATACTTTGGATATTGTGAATAATGCTGTAATAAATAATAAATGAGTACTATATCTTTTCTGAAAATATTCTTGGACAATAGAGTAGATATCAAGCTGTTGAATTGAAGTGTTCTTAATAATTTCTTTTTTTATATTCAGTTTTAATATTCAGTTTTTAGCGACATGTTAATATTTTTTTTTGCATGGAGTTTTAACTACTGGACATTGTCATCAGCAGTAAATTAGGGTTTGACTTCCTCCCTCCCCATCAACACATGTTATTGTTCTTTTCTTCATCCTTCTCCTTTTCATTTTATTCCTCTCTCTTCCTCTTCATTATTCTTTTAATGTTTAAATGTTTTTGTTCTTTATTTCTTACAATTTAATTTAAATACCTAGACTACAATATTCTAACACCAATTCCACCAGTGTCAACTTCTCATCATCAGAGTTACTAAGTTCCCTCTTCCCTGTGTCCCCTCAAGCACCTTGTCAGGCACATTTCAAAGTTTAGTAATTCTAGTTTAGGTCTCCTGATTACAGTGCTGTGGAAACGGTTATACTCCAAAACACCTGACTTTATTCCACCATTAATTTCCTTCATTATATTCTTGCTTCCCCATCAAATTATTTCCTTCTCTGTCCTTTTTCTTCTAAGCTTTGAGGTCAAGAGTAATCTACTATATACAACAGATAAATAAGATAATTCTGTTTGTCAGTCTTTTGGTTACTTCATTCCACATAAAACTTTCTAGTTTCAATCAGGTTGCAGCAAATTGCATGATTTATCAATGAGTTTATTATTCCTCATACCTGTGCAGTATCCACTTTTGTATATATACCAAATCTCCATAATGCATTCATCTCTTTTGGGACAGCTGGATTGTCTACATATCCTAGCTATTTTACTATACGCTGCACAAAAGTGTTGTGTGTATGTCTTTTTGAATAAATGTTTTCCTGTCCTGAGGATGAATAATCAAAAGTGGAATTTCTAGGTCATCTGAGAGTTGTATTATGAATTTATGGAGAAACTTCTATACTATATTCCATAGAGGTTGAACCAAAACAATATTCCCATTAGCGGTGAATGACAGTTCCTTTTAGATTAGATATTCTGAACATTGTTTCTAATAATTTTTGATATGTTCCAGTCTCACTGTTATGAATAGTATCTTATTGTAGTCTTGATTGGATTTCCTTTATGATAAGTGATGCTGAACACAGTTTCATGTCCCTACTAGCTACCCATTTTTCTTCCTCTGAGTAGTGTCTATTTCCTCTCAATTTTTATTGGGTTTTAATTTTATTTTTTGCCATTGTTTGCATTGATAAACACTTTATATATCCTGGTAAGTACTCTATATATACCAAAGCATTACCTTCTGTGTTGAGTTAAAATACATTTTCTACCCAGTTTAGCCATGTTTCTTTCATCAAAAAAAAAAAACCCTCTTCATTTTGACATTGTTCTACTTATTTGTTTTAATTCTGATGCCTTTGCCAATGGTATCAGATCATTGACAATGCCATTTAGGTTTAAACCTTAGAGCAGTCCTCCTATATTTTCCTCAATGTACTTTACAGTTTCTATTCTGACATCAATATCTTTGATCTACTTTGAATTGACTTGTGTGTAAAGTGTGAAATGTGAATCCATCTTTATTTTACATGTTTAATTTCCCTGAATCACTTATTGAAGAGGCTATCTTTACTCCATTTTATGTATTCAGCTCCTTTCATCAAAAGTTAATTCTTCAGGGGCCCGGGAGATAGCATGGAGGTAAGGCGTTTGCCTTTCATGCAAAAGGTTCAAATCCCGGTGCCCCATATGGTCCCCCGTGCCTGCCAGGAGCAATTTCTGAGCATTGAGCCAGGAGTAACCCCTGAGCACTGCCGGGTGTGACCCAAAAACCACACACACACACACCAAAAAAAAAACTGATGCAGAAAAGTTAGTTCTTCATATTGGATTTTTATTTTTGGGTATCAGATTTAGATATGTTTGTCAGTGAGCCTCTTTATACCAGTACAATTCATTTTAATCACCATAGCTTTACAGTACAGTTCCATATTAGGTAATAAAATATGTCCCAATTTCTTAATTTTCAATATGTTTTTTGTCTATTTGGGATCTCTTCTGGTTCTATACAAACTTATTATTGTTTTTCTAGGTTCTTGAATTTGGATGAAAATTCTATTGAATTTCTATAATAGGTTAAAAAGAATAGTTATTTTTATACTATTGGTTCTTCCAATTCATGGGAATGAGTCTATTTCCTTGAGTTTTTTTTTATCAATTTCTTAATTTATTTAAATTTTATAGTATATATCGCCCACTCTTAGACTTGATATTTTTCTTCTGAATCATAGTGTACATAAGAAAGCAATTTTTATGCAATGACTTTCTAGCCAGCTCCTACGTTGTACTAGCTTATTGTCTAGAATCTTATCTGTGGACTCTTTAGGGTGTTCTCTGTAGAGTATTATAACATCTAAAAATAATGATAATTTGACTTATTTTCCAATTTGAATATATTTGATTTGCCTAATTGATGTAGCCAGTACTTCAAATAGTATATTGAATGTAAGTGGAGATTGTGGACGATCTTGGATTGTACCTGATCTCAGAGGGAACTCTTTCAAGTTCTTAACCATTAAAATGACACAAGAACTTTCACAGGATTCCATGTGGAGAAACTGCATGCTCTGGACACTGTTCTGGCTACTCAATAGAAATGGCTTGGGTAATATTAGAAAAGACTCTAGGATAGCTTAGCAATCCTCATTAGACATCAAAATATCAAACCAATATTTTTGGTTTGATCTTCATCACAGTATGGCTGCAAAGTACTGCTACAATGATTCTGAAAACTAACAGATTCACACTCAGCATGCAAGTTCACAATGCAATAAGCAGAGGCCACAGAAGGTGTGTAGCCTGCATGCAATGGTAACTGACAGTGGTGGCATATAGTGAAAAACTTAATGAAATAAATTCCTCACCAAGAATAGTTTACACAGACAGATTCTCATTCAGATTTTTTTTTTTTTTTGGTTTTTGGGCCATACCCAGTGACGCTCAGGGGTTACTCCTGGCTATTTGCTCAGAAGTCGGTCCTGGCATGCACGGGGGACCATATGGGGAACTGGGGGATCGAACCGCAGTCTGTCCTAGGTTAGAGCAGGCACCTTACCTCCAGCACCACCGCCCGGCCCCCTCATTCAGATTTTAAGAAAAAAATAGAACCCATGGCTAAAAGTTGTTCAAGAACTCATAGATTGGAAATCTGATTTAAGAGATAAACTAAAGAATACTGAACATATTTTAAGAAAAGACAAACTTCACAGCACATCAAACTTCTATAAAAAGATTGCACAAAACTTCAGGGCAATAATCTCTTTAAATATTAATAGACTACATGCACCAACTAGGAGACACAGAGAAGGAGGACAGCTTAGAAAATTGAACTCAACATTCTGCAGCCTACAAGAAATACATTTAAACAGTCAGAGCAAACACAATCTCAAAGTCAAATGTGTAAAGACAATTCTTTAAGCAAACAATCTCCTACAAAGGCTGATATGTCTATTGTAGTAGAAGACGACATAGACCATCAGGTTCAAAATGGTTACAAGACAGTGAAGGTCATTTCTTAATCATCAAGGGACATATACACAATGAAAACATTACATTCCATAAATATATATGTACCTAATGATGGACTTGCTAAATAATTAAAAGAACTGCTGCTAGTAGATTTGAAGGAATACATTGATAGGAACACAATAGGAATCAGAGACTTCAGAGCCCGGAAGATAGCTTGGAGGTAAGGTGTTTACCTTTCATGCAAAAGGTCATCGGTTCGAATCCTGGTGCCCCATATGGTCCCCCGTGCCTGCCAGGAGCAATTTCTGAGCATGGAGCCAGGAGTAACCCCTGAGCACTGCCGGGTGTGACCCAAAAACCAAAAACCAAAAAAAAAAAAAAAAAAAAAAAAAAAAAAAAAAAAAAAAAAAAAAGGAATCAGAGACTTCAACCCTGCTTGGTCAAGTCTTGATAATCAACTAAACTAAAAATAAATAAGAAAATATTTTTCTTCAAAGGAAGAAGTGGAAAAGAGGGTCTGTAAGAATATAGTTTTTCATTTCCCCAAAGGTCAAATACAAAGTTTTCTCTAGGATAAATGGGATATTCTCGAGAATATCCTATGTGTTGAGACACAAAACTTGCCTCCACAAGTCAAAAGTTTAGAAATAATATTAACTACCTTCTGAGACACGTTGTCATTTGATCTGTGCAAAAACAAAGATTGCTAAACAAAGAAGACTGGTATTTATAACCATGTCTGGGCAGAACTTATGGGACCAACAAGAAAGACCCTGGCCTAGACTTAGGTCTACTATCTGTACAATAACCAAGATCTCTAATTCCAGAGGTCTGGCTGTGACAACTGCGACTGAGCAGAACTTTTGGAAACATAAAGACTCTATCTTAGGCTTTGTCCTAGGAATGGTGCAAAAACCAAGACCACCAATTAGAGAGGACTGATTAAAACAACAGGGATGGAACAGAACTTCTAGATCCATAAAGACTATATCCTTGGCTTCATCCTATGACCTGTGCAATACCAAGAACTCAATTACAGAGGCCTGATTTTATCATCCACAACTGAGCAGAAAGTTTTCTGGAACCATGAAAGGACCTGGAAATGTGAAAGAGAGCATGTACGAAGTCAATAGCTTTTCCCATGACAGTTTGCTTCAAGGGTGGAGAAACATTGTATCTTTTAGGCAAAAGGAATTCCCTTTTGAATACTCCCCAATATTTACTGTGACTTTGCAAAAAAAAAAGCACAATTTATTAGTTTTTTTCTTTTTATTCTATTTTTCTTTTTATCTCATGCTTGTTGTTATTGTTTGGTTATTGTCTTTATGGCTGTGGTGCTTTTCTGTTTTTTTTCTTTGTTTGTTTTATTTTTGTATTTTTTTGTTTTGTTTTTGTTTGTTTGATTCTGTATATTGAATTTTTTGTGTTTTTGTTATGATTTTCTTCCTTTTTCCCTTTTTTCTTTTAAATTGATATAACCTCAAGACATACTCGTCACAGTTTTTGTTGTTGGTTTGTTGTTTGCATTTTTCCTTTCTTTACTTTTTTCTTTTTTTATATTTGTATTTAAACATCTTGATTACATGATTGTAAATTAGGTTTCAGTCATGTAAAGAACACCCTCCTTCACCAGTGCAACATTCCCAATACCAATGTTCCAAATCTCCCTCCATCCCACCCCACCCCCACTTGTACTCTAGACAGACTCTCCAGTTCCCTCATTCATTCACATGATTATGATAGTTCTCAGTGTAGTTATTTCTCTTTAACTACACTAACCACTCTTTGTGGTGAGCTTCATGAAGTGAGCTGGAAGTTCCAGCCCTCCTCTTTTTGTCGCTGAGGATTGTTGCAAAAATGTCTTTTATTTTTTTTAAAACCCATAGAAGAGCGAGACTATTTTTTTGGGGTGGGTTTTTGGGCCACACCCAGTAATGTTCAGGGGTTACTCCTGGCTATGCGCTCAGAAGTCGCTCCTGGCTTGGGGGACCATATGGGAGCAGGGGGATCGAACCGCGGTCCGTTCAAGGCTAGCACAGGCAAGGCAGGCACCTTACCTCCAGTGCCACCGCCCGGCCCCCGAGTGAGACTATTTTGCGTCTATCTCTCTCATTCTGACATTTCACTCAGCATAACAGATTCCATGTACATTCATGTATAGGAAAATTTCATGACTCCATCTCTCCTGAAGGCTGCGTAATATTCCATTTTATATATGTACCAGTTTCTTTAGCCACTCATCTGTTGAAGGGCATCTTGGTTGTTTCCAAAGCCTGGATAATGTGAATAGTGCTGCAATAAATATAGGTGTGAGGAAGGGATTTTTGTATTGTATTTTTGTGTTCCTAGGGTGTATCCCTAGGAGTAATATAGCTGGGTCAAATTGGAGCTCAATTTCAAGTTTTTGGAGGAATCTCCATATCGCTTTTCATAAAGGTTGGACTAGACAGCATTCCAACCAGCAGTGGATAAGAGTTTCTTTCTCTCCACATCCCTGCCAGCTCTGCTTGTCCTCATTCTTTGTGATGTGTGCCAATCTCTGTGGTGTGAGATGGCATCTCATAGTTGTTTTGATTTGCATCTTCCTGATGATTAGTGATGTGGAGCATTTTTTCATGCGCCTTTGGCCATTTGTATTTCTTTCTTTCTTTTTTTTTATCAAAATGTCTGTTAATTTCTTCTCCCCATTTTTTGATGGGATTAGATGTATTTTTCTTGTAAAGTTCTGTCAGTGCCCTGCATATTTTGGATATTAGCCCTTTATCTGATGGGTATTGGGTGAAGAGTTTCTCCCACACGGTGGGTGGCTCTTGTATCCTGGACACTATTTCTTTTGAGGTGCAGAAGCTTCTCAGCTTAATGTATTCCCATCTGTTGATCTCTGATTCCACTTGTTTTGAGAGTGCAGTTGCCTCCTTGAAGATGCCTTTAGTCTCAATATCATGGAGTGTTTTACCTACGTGTTGTTCTATATACCTTATGGTATCAGGTCTGATATCAAGGTCTTTAATCCATTTGGATTTTACCTTCATACATGATGTTAACTGGGGTCTATGTTCGCTTTTTTGCAAGTGACTAACCAGTTCTACCAACACCACTTGTTGAAGAGGTTTTCACTGCTCCACTTAGGATTTCTTGCTCTTTTGTCAAAAATTAAGTGATTATATGTCTGGGGAACATTCTCTGAGTACTCGAGCCTATCCCACTGATCTGTGGGTCTGTCTTTGTTCTAATAACATGCTGTTTTGATAAATATTGCTTTGTAATACAGTTTAACATTGGGGAAAGTAATGCCTCCCATATTATTTTTCCCTAGGAGTGTGTTAGCTATCGAGGCTGTTTATTGTTCCAAATGAATTTCAAAAGTGTTTGATCCAATTCTTTGAAGAATGTCATGGGTATCTTTACAGGGAGTGCAATTAAATCTGTATAATGCTTTGGGGAGTATTGCCACTTTAATTATGTTAATCCTGCAAATCCATGAGCAGGGTATGTGTTTCCATTTCCGTGTGTCCTCTCTAATTTCTTTAAGCAGTGTTTTATAGTTTTCTTTGTATAGGTCCTTCACGTCTTTGGTCAGGTTGACTTCAAGATATTTGAGTTTGTGAGGCACTTAATTGAATGGGATTGCCTTCTTAATGCCCCGATCATTATTGGTGTATGAAAAGGCCATTGATTTCTGTGTGTTAATTTTGTAGCCTGCCACCTTGCTATATGATTCTATTGTTTCTAGGAGCTTTTTGGTAGAGTCTTTAGGGCTTTCTATATAGAGGATCATGTCATCTGCAAACAGTGAGAGCTTGACTTCTTCCTTTCCTATTTTGATTCCCTTGTTATATTTTTCTTGCCTAATTGCTATAGCAAGTACTTCCAGTAGTATGTTGAAGAGGAGTGATGAGCGCGGACAGCCTTGTCCTGTACCTGAATTTAGAGGGAAGGCTTTTAGTTTTTCTCCAGTGAGGATAATATTTGCCATTTGCTTGTGGTAGATGACCTTAACTATATTGAGAAAGGTTCCTTTCATTCCCATCTGACTGAGAGTTTTGATCAAGAATGGGTGCTGGACATTATCGAATGCTTTCTCTGTGTCTATTGATATGACCATGTGATTTTTTTCTTGTTGTTGATGTTTTGTATTATGTTGATAGATTTACAGATGTTAAGTCATCCTTACATTCCTGGAATGAAATCTACTTGATCGTAGTAAATGATCTTCTTGATGAGGCATTGGGTCCCATTTGCCAGGATTTTGTTGAGGGTCTTTGCATCTGCACTCATCAGGGATATTGGTCTGTAATTTTCTTTTTTCTTTTGGCAGAATCTCTGTCTGGTTTTGGTATCAAGGTGATGTTGACTTCATAAAAGCTGTTTGGGAGTGTACCCGTTTTTTCAATTTCATGAAAGAGCCTGGCTAGTTTTGATAGTAGTTCCTCTTGAAAGGTTTGAAAAAAATTCATTAGTAAATCCATCTGGGACTGGGCTTTTCTTTTTAATCAGACATTTGATTACAGTTTCAATTTCCTCAATAGTGATCGGGGTGTTTAGATATGCTACATCCTCCTTACTTAACCATGAAATGTTATACGTGTTTAAGAATTTATCCCTTTCTTCTAGGTTCTCATGTTTAGTAGCATAAAGTTTCTCAAATTAGTCTCTGATTACCCTTTGGATCTCTGCAATATCTCTTGTGATCTTCCCCTTTTCATTTCTAATACAGGTTATCAAGTTTCTCTCTTTCTTTGTGAGTTTGCCAATGGTCTGTCAATCTTGTTTATTTTTTTCGAAAAATCAACTTCTGCTCTCGTTGATCTTTTGGATTGGTTTTTGGGTTTCCACTTCTTTGATTTCTGCTCTCAGCTTTGTTATTTCCTTCTGTCTTCCTGTTTTTGGTTCCTTTTGTTGGTCATTTTCTAATTTTATGAGCTGCGTCATTAAGTTATTCAGGTATGCCCCATCATCCTTCCTGATGTGTGCTTGCAATGCTCTAAATTTTCCTCTCAGGACTGCTTTTGCTCAATCCCATAAATTCTGGTAGTTTGTGTCTTCATTATCATTTGTTTCCAGGAAAGTTTTGATTTCCTCTTTGTTTTCATCTTGTACCCACTGGTTGTTCAGTAGCAGGCTGTTTGATTTCCAATTGTTTAAGTTTTTCTTCTGTGTCCCCAGCATATCATATTCTTTGAACATCATTGGAAATGACTCCTAAGCAGAGATCAAGAGAAAGCCCAATGCACTGCTGGCTATGTTCCTCCAACCAGTAACAAAAAATCAAACAAAAATTTAATTAAGTAGGACCACCTTATATTTAAAAATAGAGTATCATTCCTTTTGTAAGTGTTCCTCCTAGTGCTGTTTTGGAGATTTGGTGAGGTTTGGCCTAGTGATGCAGGCTTAATTTTGGTCTGTGGTACTGAGTGGTCTCCAGGACTTTAGGTGAATGTCATGAATCAGAATCAAGGCCTTGCACATTCTAGACATTCTACTCCATCTATCCTTTTCACTATTTCTTATAATATAATTTAGAAGTTCTCCTTTTCGGAGTTGACAAATTCTTTTGACCAATGAACATCTTAAATTCAAGGCTAACCTTTAATTAAGACATATGTTAAAAATTATAAAACTAAATTTTCTAAGAATAATACTTATATATATATTTTTATCTTGACTTTTTTTATTTCAACATCCCACTTCCAGAGCCCTGTAGTTTGGAGAATGCTCTTCCTTTTTCTTCTTAGTTTGTATACTAATTAGGTTTTCCTTTTTTTGTTAGGACTGTATATTTAGTTTTTATCCATAATGTTTTTAGATTATCCACAATGTTTTAGATTCAAAAACCCAAACCTACAGTTGGAAAATCCTCTGGTGACATTTTCTTTCCTCCCACAGAACTCCCTGTGACCATGATTCAGGGGAGGCACCCCAAACTGCTGGATATAGAGAATACAGAAGCATAAATACAAAGAACTGTTAGTCTTTAAAATAGAACCAGAGGTTAAGTTTTCAGAACTCAAGTAATGAGAAAATTAGGTACCATTTTGTGGCCATTCAAGATATCTCAGACCTGTAATAAAAGATATGCAAAGGAGTGAAGCTTTTCTTGATGCTGTCATAAGTGCTCATTTTATCAAAAATAAGGCAAAAAAAGTGGCAATACATTGATTCATGTCTCAGAAAAATCAGAAAAAATGCTTTTTTTTTCCAAAATTTATCTAACTTTAAAAATTATTAACAGTGAAAAAGGAATAAAAAACTTGGAATGGGGCCCGGGAGATAGCATGGAGGTAAGGCGTTTGCCTTTCATGCAAAAGGTCATCAGTTCGAATCCCGGTGCCCCATATGGTCCCCCGTGCCTGCCAGGAGCAATTTCTGAGCATGGAGCCAGGAGTAACCCTTGAGCACTGCCGGGTGTGACCCAAAAACCAAAAAAAAAAAAAAAAAAAAAAAAAAAAAAAAAAAAAAAAAAAAAAAAAAAAAAACAAAACTTGGAACAAGTGTTCAAGTTGCAGCTTTGACATTTCCTGAAAAGCAAACTTGGGTTAAATTATTTATGTCATATTTAAATCTGTTTCTTTGTAAAAGTTAGTCATGATAATAATATATGTAAGATATTACTATTATAAATATAAGTCTATATACTAAAAGTATAGTCAATTTCATTTTAGTAAACATTACAATAAATCATGATAGTATTATGAGAAATTATTGTGAAATTAAATGAGTTCATAGTTTTTAAATGTTTAAGATGTATATGAATAGACAAATCCTAAATATACTTAAGGTGTTACTATTGTCATTTCTACCAATTCTCTCATTTACCAAAGCTGTAGCATAAGCAATCTGATATATCTAGAAAGGATCACAAAAAATAGAGCTAAAGAAAGATTAAATCTGAGACTTGGAAATGCATGGTATCTTCATGTAATCATTAGCCTTCTACATGACTTGGCTTAAATTTAAACTTATGACATGATGTTTTATATCACATTGGATAAAACAAGAAAAAAATCAAGTACTAACTGAAAGGAGAAATAATTTAAGAGAGTGATTAAGTGCAGTAATTTGATCATAAATTTACACAACTCTGGAAATAATAGATTAGGTAAGAGGTGATATTTGTGCTAAAGGTGGAGAGGGTAAGTATAGAGGTTGGACATTGATGAAATAAAAGTTTTTAGAAAGTTGGTATTTGATATACAGATGTAGTAAGCAATGGAATGTTCAGTTTATGTATAAGTTTTTTTTGTGTGTATGTGTGGTTTTTGGGTCACATCCGGCAGAGCTCAGGGGTTACTCCTGGCTCCATACTCAGAAATTGCTCCTGGCAGGCACGGGGGACCATATGGGGCACCGGAATTCGAACCGATGACCTTTTGCATGAAAGGCAAACGCCTTACCTCCATGCTATCTCCCGGGCCCCTATGTATAAGATTTTTAAACTCTGCTGCATCTATTCTACATTACTGTCAGACTATTCTCTACTCCAAAGGAAAAAGAGAAAATAATGTAAATAAAAGGAAAATTATTTTAGTTTTAGTTTTATTTTATTTTGCCAGTAGAAAGATACAAAATTTCAACTTTTTATTAGTTCATAACCACCCAATTTCTGCCCAATTTTATAGGGAATAAATGAACAAAATTGTGGTTGTTTTCAATAATCACTATCAACCTAAGTACTATAATAGTCCAATAAAAAGGCTGGAGAGATATCATGGAGGTAAGGCGTTTGCCTTTCATGCAGAAGGACGGTGATTTGAATCCCGGTGTCCCATATGGTCCCCTGTGCCTGCCAGTGGTGATTTCCGAGCCTAGAGTCAGGACTGACCCCTGATCATTGCCAAGCATGACCCAAAAACCAAAAAAAAAAAAAAAAAAGAGTCAAAATTCTTCAACAACTTAGAACGTACTTTACCATTTTGCAGAAGAGATGAAAAACAAAATCTATTATTTTTATTAAAAATTTATTTACAGTTCCTGAGTTCCACATTAAAACAGTGAATATGCCTCTTCTCTCCTCCTCTCTGCTAAGCCAATCTACGGATTGGGACCCCCACCAGTAAGATGGTCTCACTCGACCCACGTGGGAACAATCGAGCTGTGTGACTGGGGGCCCCAGAAACATAAAGACCACCACC
>PVKC010024805.1:0-16733 GCA_004027635.1 Crocidura indochinensis | reverse complement strand
GAAAATAAAAAGGAAAGGAAAGAAAGAGAAGAAAAGAAAAGAGTAGAAAAGAAAAAAGAAAAGAGATGAAAAAAAAAGAAAAGATCCAGAGAAATAGTATAGCAGATAATAGTATACCTTGCGCATGGCTGATCTGGGTTCAATCCCCATCAACCCGTATGGTCTCCTGATAACTATCAGGATTTAATCTGAACTCAGAACCTGAGCACTGTTAAAGTGTGGCCCAAATTTCAATAAAAGGAAAAATAAAGGAATTGAAATAAGTCTGTCATTCAAAGAAATATGATAAATAGGGCTGAAACATACAGTTCATAGACCATAATAAAAATCATCACATAAAGTTCAACTTGAGAAAAAAATCCATAATAAAAATCATCACATAAAGATCAACTTGAGAAAAATCCATTGTGTCCTTTTTGAAAGAAATTCTCAAGAATAATTGTCAATTTAGAACCATAGAAGAACATTTCTAAAGCTGGGGTTATATGGCTCCTTGTGGGGGGTCCCAAAATATTCCAAGAGAACCACATCAAAAAGTTGCAAAAATATGGGTGGGATGGGGACAGAGCATCAAACTAAAAGCAACAGTTAGGAGAAGAGTGCCAGCAAAAGTTAATAAGTTTGTAAGTAGGTCTTGATTAGGAAAAGGTTGAGAAACATTGCTATAGGACATGGATCTATGGTCATTTTTCCCAATAGGAAATGTGTATGGAAGGCTATACACTAGCAGTTCAGGGGGCTAAGTCTGGAGGTATGGGATGTATGCTGGGAACTATGATGGAGGGAAGTCAACACTGGTGCTGGGAATGGCCCTAATTCACTGCCACTATGTACTTTAACTACAACTGTGAAAGACTTGCAATTCACATTGGACTCATTAAAAATTAAAAACATAAAAAAGGCTCTCAGTGTATTTCTGATATCTCTTAAGAACTCAGCAGTGGCTATCTAATCAAAAGACACATTCATTTATTTTGAGGTTAGCCATTTTAGATACTAACTCTGCACTGTATTTTGAAGTTGAATAAAGCTTGGCTAGAACTGACAATATATTAAAACATTTACAAAGGGAATAGGGCAAATATCACATGGCCTCACTCATCGGTGGTATGTAGAGAAAGAATACAAGGGGAGAGACAGCAACAAAGGCTCACCAATACATAGCCCTATATTTCAAAGCAGAGATTACCAGGCAGGAAAGAAAAAAGATGGGAAGAAATGAAGAGATGAACTAGAAGTAATAGAAGGATGTCAGTGGAGTAAATTTGGCACCCAGCTGGCAGTGAAGTACAGTAACTGTACATCAAGATCATAAGCATTAATATTATTTTAATCATGCTATCTTAAATCCAGCAATGAAAATCTCACCTTAAATAGGCTTTTTCCAATAAGAATTATGATAATTTTACCTACAGAAACACCTGTAATAGTTTCTTTTTCCTCACTAATAAGTACATAAATCAAGAATTACTAGATAGTAAAGAAAGTATATTTCCTTTAAGATTCACACAGGCTTCTTAAACAATAGATAATATTACTGATTCTTCTCTTAAATTCACAAAAATCAGTGAGAATATAAATTGGGGTGAAAATAATAGATGTTTATCTTTTATGTGATGTTGTTTGTCTGAATAAATATATCAGTCAAATAATTTCTGCTAATTCTTAGGGTTACGCCATCTTTGGGAGATTATCCTTTTTGTACTCAGCATTCCTAGTTCCCTTATCAACTATTAATTTATCGTATGAATTATAATTTCATTTATTGGGGTCAATCCATATTGAAAGCATTATTGTAGCCCACAGTAGACAGGCAATTGGGTTAATTATTAATCAAATACCATTATACATATGTTCTATTTTCCTTTAGCAATCTTCATGAACCAATGATTTCTTTGCACAAAGATAAAAATCTGTGTTTGTTATCTTTCCAATGTGCCTTGATGATATATGTGTTTCATATTACTTTGTTGGCACTTGGTATTATTAATTGCTCTCATCAATTGGATTTCTTATTTCCTCAAATATCACATAATCTCCTTAAATAAATGGATAAACTATCTGTGGATATCTATTAAAAGTACATTTGGGGAGGTATTTCATTTTGAAACTGACATTGTATCCTATAAATATAGCCATTATCTGAGAAGGCAAGGATGAAAGTTATATTGTCTGTCACAATTTATTTGTATTCACTTGGGCTGTGATCATCCATCACAAAGATATGTTTATTGAGCTCCAACTACACACAATAAAGGCATATTAGAGCTGACAATGGCAACAAAACATGGAGAAAGCATAATCTTGTTTCTCCTAGTTCTTTCCAATCTTCTGCTTCAGAATCTGTGAATATTTCAAATGTAGTGGTAGTGGAAGAGGCACATATAAAGAGATTGGCATTGTTGAAGCAACTGAGTCACATTTTTTTCCATTTCACTAATAGAAAAATATCAGTGAATTGTTCTGAAGAATCAATTATGATATGATTGGTCAATTAAATGCCCAGAAACATAGATAAATGGAACTCAGTATTACTATTAGAGAATGCATAGTGAGAAGAAATAAATTTTTTACTGTTAAAGAAAAAAGTACTATTACATACCTTGTATACTATTAAATATTGCAAGACCAATGGTAAAAGAAACAGGCTAAATTATTCTGTGTATTTGTATCTGAAAGCATTTTATAAAATTGCTGAACTTCACTTTTACCTCTTTTACTCTCCACTGCAAATAGATGTGTATACACCATGAACTGAAGTAAAAGTTTCCCCAGAAATGTAAAGTTTGGTGGCATGATGAGGCATGTGACAATTCAATGGTTATGTTCAATAGTTGGTTGAATAAAAATAAGAACGTTCATACATATGTTTGATAAGAATTTATTGAGGACCTAATAAGTTTCAGTTATTGTTCTAAAGCAGAAAAAGCAGAAGTAAATAAAAAAAACATGCTCAATGATATTCAAATTCTAGAAAAGGCAACAAATTTTGCATATATATAAATTGTATGGGTATCCTTTGTTCATGCTATCATAAAAATCAAATCAGATAAGGGATAGTGTTGTTGTGAATGTACATTTACAAAAGAGAAAATCTCTCTGAATACATTTTATATTGGATCAAGTAAATACATTAAAAGATGATGGAGTAAAAGGTGCACATAATTGGGAAAATATTTTTCCAATGTAGAAGTAATAAAGCATGCAAATTTCCTTAGTAGGAAAAAAATTTCAGACTGACAAGATCAGAGCAACTGGAAAAAGACAACAAAGGAGAACATAGTTAATGATGAGGTAAAGATATCGGAAAACTATATGATTTAGTGACTTCATAGGTTATTTCATTGCATGTGCATTTGTTCCTAGCAAATAAGGAGAACCACTGAACTGTTTATGTTTAATAGAGTCAGTCTGGAGTTGATGTTGTAGGCACAGAGCAGCAAAAGAGATGATAATGGAAAAACCATCTAGTATACTGCAATTAACCAGGTTTGAAGAGGTAATTTAGGTAGAAATGACAATGGCATAGGTGGTGACAATGATCACTGCGGAGGTATTTTTGAAAGTAAAGTAGATCAGAATTAACTTATAGACTGATTTGTGAGTGAAAGAGGGGCATTAAAAACAGTCCCTGGTTTTCTTTCTCTAATCAGAAATAGGTAGATTAAATGACTGGAAACATTAATACAAGGAAAGCTATTATTTTTTTTTGGGGGGGGGGTCTCACCCGGCAGTGCTCAGGGGTTACTCCTGGCTCCATGCTCAGAAATTGCTCCTGGCAGGCACGGGGGACCATATGGGGCACCGGGATTTGAACCGATGACCTTTTGCATGAAAGGCAAACGCCTTACCTCCATGCTATCTCCCGGGCCCCGCTATTAGTTTTTTTTAATGGAGGTGATATTCAGTTTTGATAGTTTAGTTTTAGACATATATTCAATATGCAATCAGAGTTCATGAACCTCTGTTGAGATGAACTTGGAATGAATTTAGGACTTTTCAGTATACTGACATTGTTTGAAGCCATTGATCAGGATATTTCTGTTGTTTGTTTGTTTGTTTGTTTTGTGGGGGCAAAACTGCTGGTGCTCAGGGGTTATTCCTGGCTCCGCACTCAGAAATTGTACCTGGCATACTTGGGGACCATATGGGATGACGGGGATTGAACCAATTTTGTCTATATGCAAGGCAAACACACTAAACTCTGTACTATCGACCTAAACCCTGAATGATATTTCTACCAGAGTTATTGTACACAGGGAATGAACCCTGAGTCAAGAACCTTCATGAAGGTAAGAAATATGAGAATAATGGCAATAAGAAAATAATATTGAGAATGATGATAACATGGGATAAAAGACACTTTAAAACTTTTTGGATGAAACCCAGTGAATGTCCTTTGTGACTATGTCAAATAAAATGTATGTTCTACATCATGCATGCCATTTATTAGAAATTTATGAAGCATAAATTCATGCTAACAATTATAGAAATAGCCTTTACTGAGCACTTGCTATGTAACTGACAGTATATTAAATGATTTCATGTATAATATATGTGCATCCAATCATTACAATTTCATTTGAATGAAGTAGAAAGTATTCCATTTCAATGATATTTAAATTTACCTGCACAAAAAGCAATACTGACAACTCTCAATCTATATTTTAAATCAGTTACAATGGTACTTCAAATATAATTAAAATATTTAGGAACAAATATCACATTGTCTTGAGTATGAGGAAATTAATCTTATAATTTAAGTGTACATATAATTGAAATCTTAATATAATAGCTACTTTAAATTGCAAAGTTTAAAGATTATATTATTTTTTAAAAAAACCATAGAATTAAGGGGCAATGAAGGGGGATATGGGATGCATGCTGGGAACAGGAGTGAAGGAAGGACAACTGGTGGTGGGAATGCCCCTGTTTCAGTGGCACTATGTACCTAAAATATTACTATGAAAGATTTGTAATCCACTTTGGTCAAAATAAAAATAATTTAAAAATAAATTATAGAAGTTCAAGCCAAGTAGCTAGTAGGGGGTTAAGGTATTTGCATACACCCTAGTTCAATCCCTGACACTGCATATGGTTCCCTAAGTACATGGACAGGAGTCACCCCTGACCACAGAAGCAGAACACCCTGAGTACAGTAGAGTATAAACCAAAATTCCAAAAAATGAGTTAATTAAAATAATAAGATAGTGGTTCAGTACATAGATACTTAACAACAACAAAAGAAATTAATTACTTCTATTTGCATATAGTATCAGTACAAATATCACAGCTAAAAATGAAAACCAATTCAGGACTTTTAAACTGCAAACCCAAATGCCTTTTAACAATCTAAACCTTTTCAATGATTAGCACATTTTGATAAGTTATAAAAAGTACATGTCTCTTCAATTATTTCCTCAATTCAAATGCCAGATGCATTGTTGAAAATATTCTTATTAAAATAAATAAACACGTACATATGATTATGAGGTATATTCTTGGCTCACTTAATTTTTTTTTTTTAGATACGGAACACTTCACGAATTTGCGTGTCATCCTTGCGCAGAGGCCATGCTAATCTTCTCTGTATCGTTCCAATTTTAGTATATGTGCTGCCGAAGCGAGCACTAATTTTTCATACTCAGATATCCCTTTAGCTCAAAACCCAAAATGAATGAATAAATAAATAAATTAAAAAATAAAATTAAATGATAGCTGTTCAGTACATAGCTACTTGAAAATAACAACAAAAGAAATTAATTGCTTCTATTTGTAAATAGCTTTAGTATGAGTGTGACAGCTAAAATGAAAACTAATTCAGGTTTACTTACATAAATATCTAGCAGAACATAAAAATGTTGTTTAGAAAACTGGACCATTTTCTGTGGGTCCTAGTTCCTGTATTTTTGTCCCTGCTCATTAAATACTGAAGAATAATCAACATATAAAATGCTTTGTTTGAATATCCAAAATTATCTCTAGGGGTTAGTAGCAGTTTTCATTTATTGTTGAAAATTATTAGTTTGAAATATGCTTTCACTCTTTGTACTTTCTCTCCCCTGCAAATGAGTCACCTAGGATATGACAACTAAAATATATTAACAATCAGATAAGCAAGTGTTATGATAAAAATAGATTGATGTGGCAATATTAAAAAATTCTAAATGACATTTAAAACAAAGATCCCATCCTAATATAGAGAGAGTACACCATTCTGCCCACTTGGAAGCACCAAGAAGTAGTCTTTGTAAAGGTAAGGCATTTCACAAAAATATTTCTTTTTAAATTATCCAGGACCAAATAAATCATCAATATGAAGAATGTTACTTGTATTTTTTATTCTTGAGCTTTAGTACCATTTGCCTTTGTTGTTTTTACTTTTTTAGTGAACTTTGATTTACAAAGTTACTGATAGCAGAGTTTTTAAGCATATGATATTTCAACATAAATCCTAATACTAGTGTCAACTCCTGTCACCAATATTACCAAAATCAATCATCCTTCACCCAATCCCAACCCCTGTTCCCATCCCTTGCCTTTCACCTTGACAATTACATTATAGATTTCAGGTATTTCAACTTTGATCTTTTGTCTTCAGTGTTCTTGAGTCTATTTCACATGACTAATATAATGACTTTTAGAAAATAATAAAACATTAATTTCCTAAGCATAAATGTTAAAAATTAGTACCTGAATTGATTGGCGTTAGCAATATTTTATTCGGTTCATATATTTGAACTAAGAAAATTAGGGAAAGACATAAAAACCAGAGGGGCATATGTATAAAAGATGAGAAACAATCAGTGTTGATAGGAGCATCATCTGGTCCTGTCTTTATGAAAAACAGATGGAGTCTTCCCAAACATGTATCTTTGGAAAAGATATATAAGCTTTGCATTGGCCCAGAATAAATGGAGCTCTTTCCCATTTGCTTTAAACTGTCTTATGTTCTCTTTTAGCTCGCTCACTCTCTCCCAGGTAACCCCGAAGTTGTATGTCCTGCAGGTTGGGACAGACAGGAAGTAAATTCCAGAGAATCCATATGGTCCCCTGAGACCACTAGGAGTGAAGAACTAAAAATAGCACCTAAGTACCGCTGTGTGTGTCCCCACCCCTCTCCCAAATGTTGGTTGGGATAGACTATATTAAAGATGACAAAGTTTCGACCCCAGAGCACTGAACTGCAGTGTACAAAAGAGATAGACTACAAGTAACAAAAAGACAGTAGTGAGGGTCTTAGGAGCTTTGATGGGGTGAAGATATAGTAAGTCTGCACATCAAATACATAAATTTCAACACTATTGTAACTATATTACATAACCTACAAAAATCATTTGTAAAGTCTCCAAACTTATGGAGATGATCAATTATAGTTAAAATAACAAACATTGATTTGAAATGCTATATCAAATTAGGATAGTAAGGTTGCTCATAATTTTTTTAATTAATCACAGTAGACTATTCCTCAAAATGCTCATATAAAAGTGAATAAGCAATTATTCATACCATGGTTCCTTTTGTCTTTCCCTCCTCTTTTTATTTAGAGGGGTTGGGTCATACCCGGTGGAGCTCAGGGGTTATTCTTGGCTCTCTGCTTAGAAATCTCTCCTGGCAGACTGGAAGACCATATGGGATGCTGGGGATTGAATTCAGGTCTGCCCCAGATTGGCAGTGTGCAAAGCAAATGCCTTACTTTTGTGCTATCGCTTTGGCCTCTCCTCCCTCCCCACCTTAAAAGGTTGCATGAAGGGGCCAGAGAGATAGCATAGACGTAGGGTGTTTGCCTTGCATGCAGAAGGACGGTGGTTCGAGCCCCCAAAGCCTGTGGGGCGATTTCTGAGCATAGAGCTAGGAGTAACCCCTGAGTGCTGTTGGGTGTGACTCAAATAAAAACAAAACAAACAAAAAAGACTATATGAACCAATTTTCTCTTGAGACTTACATAGCCTTAATTTACTCACAATTAAATAACATCTACCTTACATATATGTCAGGATTTAGTTTGTCTGTTGTATCACACATATTTCTAACAGATGCCACTTTCAGTATTACTGACATCACCATTAGCAAAGCACAACTGCTATTTGATCTGGCCAAATTAGCAAGAAATTTTTCTGGCTCATATCCTGATCATGTTCTATAAAATTTGAAGAAGTGATAGGGCATCATTTGTTTTTCCAGATGACAGTAGATGAAAATTTTATTCATTGAATTATGCCAGTCATAAAGGGTTTATTTTGGGGAATTTCAAGAAATTTTGTTAGAAAGCATAATATTAGAATATTCAAGCAGTAATATTCAATATCCATTGGACCAGGAAAACAAACACTGTGAGAAAGATAAAGGCCAAAAGTCAAAGATTCAGATAAGGTTGTTGAAAAATAGGCATGTATGAGGGGGGAATAGACTATAGTAACACAAATAGTGAAGACAATATTGGTTCCTCAATTTATAACATTGTTTCACAAGAATAGAAATGTTTATATATTTTAGATGTATCTTAGGGGTAAAATATTATTCAAATATACCTACCATAACTGCCAATATTTATCCACCAAATCTTCTACACACTTTAAGATCAGTTCTCTCCACATTTAAAAACCAGTTTATACAGGATAACTTAGGTTAAACATCAAATCATCCTTATATCCCATGTGGGAGATCATGTCTTTTTCCTTATGACTTATTTCACTTTGTAAGATAAAAATTTTATTTTAATACCTTAGTAGTATTCTATTTTGTATACACACCGCATTTTATCCAATCGTCTTCTATGTGGACTTCAGTTATTTTCAAATATAGGTACGATAATAAATGCTTCAATAAAGAAACATATATGGTATGTGCATATATAATGAATTAGTGTCTTTGTGATCTTGAAATAGATGCTAAGAGTGGAACTACTGAAATGACAATTGGTCTATTCTATTTTTAATTTTTTTTAATTTTTCTACATAACTTTCCATAGAAGTTTGACCAATCATCATCAACAGAATGTGAGAGTTCCTTTTTGTCTACATTTCACTATTTTTTTGAATAAGGACATTCTCACTGGTCTTAGATGATGTGACATCTTATTATTTTGTTTGTATTTTCCAGATATTCAGTTAATGATGGTGACCATTTATCATACATCCTGTGTCGTCTTTGAAAAGATATCTGTTTAAAACTTTTCATTTTTGGTTGTAGTTTCATTTATTTAGTTTTTTATCTATCTATCCACCTATTTTTGGGTCACATCTGGTGGTTCTCAGAGTAACTTCTGGCTCTGTGTTCATAAATTATTTCTGGAGGGCTCAGGAACTTATATGGGATGCTATGCTGGGGATCAGACACAAGTCTACCATTTACAAGTCAAAAGACCCTACCCATGGTACTGCTGCTCTAGTTCCATGTAGTAGGTTATTTTAACTATTATGAGTGCCTTCGTTTTATCACTAGGATGATGTGGAAATATTTTCTTTTATACAATAGGATTTTTTTATTTCAGTAAAATGTATGTTTAATTTCTTGCGATGCTGAAGCATTTTAATTTGATTCAAAAATCTAATTTGTTCAAACATGATTTGTTTTCCCTGCCAATTTACTTGAATTATTAAAGACACAACTAAAGTCAGTAAAAAGCAATGTTTGACACTGTTTGTTTTAATGAAGTTTATGGATTTAGGTCTAATATCTAAGTATTGAATTAATTTGTAATTGTACTTGGTATGATAAATCAACACAAGTTTACTTGTGTGCAATGTAGCTATCAGTTTTTTCAGCACCACTTTATGAAAATACTCTTATGTTTTTTCATAAACTAAACTATCCAGTATTTATTATTCTGATTCTGTCCAGTTGGTCTGTGTATATGCTTTTATTTCAATACCATGTTGCTTTGATTACTGCAATTTTAAAGTACAGTAAAAATCAAGGACCTGGGGATTAGAAATACAGTACATAAAGACAACCTCTGGGTAGAGTAAAAAATAACCCCTGTTCACTGCAAGGTATTGTCTACTCTCCAAATATAAAATTAGATTAAAAGTAGATGAAAAAAATTCCAGGAGCTCTATGATTTCTATATACCTTTTGGGTTTTGTTATGCAAATTTGGGGGGTTATGGCTCCAGATAAAATTTAGTAGCATTTGTTCTATGTCCTAGAAGATTGCCATTGGTATATTGATAAGTATTGCATTGAAAGTAAATAATACTTTTGGTAGAATGGTCACATTAGTAGTACTAATTCTTCCACTTCATGAATATGGCTTAATTTTATTAAAATCTTTGATATATGCTATTTCTTCTAACAGACTTAGAGTTATTGGTATATGTTCTTTACTTAATTTTTTGTACATTGATATTTAAATGCATGATTCTTATGCAAATTGAATTATTTTCCTGATTACTCTCTAAATTGGTTTCTTTTGCAAATGACAAAAGATTTTATAGTGTTTGATTTTGTAGTCTGACATTCTATTGTATAGGTTTATTATTCCTAACAATTTTAGTGGCATTTTTAGGGTTTTCTATATATATTAAAATGCAATCTATAGATAGCAAAAATAACTTTTTTCCAATTTATATCATTTCTATTAATTTGTCTTCCTTGATTCCATGGCTAGGACTTCAAATATAATGGGTAATATTAGTGTTAAGAGTAAACATACTCACTTTGGTGACAGTTTAGTTTAAAAGTTTTCAGTAATTCACAGTTTACTATGTTGTTAACCCTGGATTTGTTTTATCTGGTCTTTAATATGTGGCTGTGATTTTATCATTGAGTTGAATCTTTATCATAAATAGCCAGTGATTTTGTAAAAATATTTTCTAAATATATTAATGTAATCATATTATTTTAATTTCCTTTGTCAATGTGTTATATTACACTAATTAATTTGAACTTGTCTACTTGATATTTGCACATACTTTTAATGTGTTGTTTAATTAAGATCACTAAGATTTTGCTGAAGACATTTTTGTGTATATTCATCAGGAATATTAGTTTGAAATTTTATCTTTTTGTGATATCTCTGCTTTGGGTGTCAGGGTTGTGTTACCATCATTGAAATTATCTGGAAGATTTCCAACTTCATTATTTTTAACGTTTTGAGAAGGATAATTAAGCAGTCATTTGTGAAGGTTTGATGGAACTCATAATTAGAACAATTTCAACTTGTACTTCTTTTATGGGGGGACATTTTTTATTAGTGTTTATTCATTTGCTTTTTTTCTCCTTCCTCTCAAATATGTCTTTGGCAATTAAAAGTTATTAAAATCATGTATTCTAAATCACATTATTTTTAAAGTGGTTCACTGTAGTTGTTTATTCTTTGTATTTCTGTCATATTTGTGGAGATTTCTTCTCTAAATTAATATATTTTCCCCCTTTCTGTTATTTGTGAGCAGGAAAAACTCATAAACATACTAGCTTTGAAGCTGACCCCAATGAGGCCCTCAGGCTGGGACCAGGGAAAGTCTCTTCTAAGCACACCCCAGCCCTGCTGAAGCCCTGGGGATTGCACAGAATCTGCCCTAATACCGCTACCCCTAAAAACCACTGCTGTCATCTTATGAACTCATTAGCCCAGTTCCACAGATCCTCAAATTCATGGACCAAGTGGCTGCTTACACGGCCACGCAACAACCCATAATGTAATGCTGATTTTGCAGTAGGAATATACTAAATTAGATGTGAAATTTTCATAGAATTCATACAACGTAAAAATACAAAATCAACAACTGAACACTCAACTGGTAATATGCAACTTTCAGACAATGACATAACGTCTCATTGCTTGATATGACAATTTTCATTTATTTTCTTTTAATTGCAGTTTTTACAATCCCATTCAGTTTTCCAAGGAACATTATGTAAATTATTTATACCAGCAAATATGCAGGCTTCAGTGAGGTTGGGAAGCTAATGACAAAGGTTAGGGAATGTTACATTGGTGGTGGAATTTTTGTTGGAATATTGAATGCTGGAAATAATGCTGGAAATAATAATACTGAACAATTCTGTAAAACAGTAAATGAAATAAAGAAATTTAACTTAATAAAAGACAAGATAAAAAGCTCTTGTTTTCAATGGCATTTTACAATATCATTGTTATTTCTAATCAGCTAAGTCCCACTTTAATTTATTATTAACTTCTTCCCTCTATAAATTTAGGTTTTATTTTTATACTAATCTTAGTCCCTTACTTTGTTACAAATTTAGAGTTTTTCACAGGGACATCTTCCACCCTGAATGTATGTCATGTGGAAACAACCTAGGCTCCAGGGAACTAGACACTGACCGTTCAGTCTTAACTCCTGGATCCCAGACATAGAAACGACAGAGTTCTCCACAACAGCTCCAGGAACCAAATCCCCTCCAGGGCATTTACACTGCTGCTCTGACACCAACATGCGCCAGTTCTAAATTGATAACCTGACAATGAGGAAATGGGAACAACTTGATCTAAGAGCAAGTTGTCCTTCCTCATCAGCTATTGATAAGACAAAATCAGAAAACATGTCACCCTTTGATCTGTGCAAAAAACAAGATTTCTATATACAGATGACTGGTTGTTGAAACCAAGCCCGGACAGTACGCATCCAGGGACCAACAACAACGACAGCAACAAAAAGCTCTAGCCTAGTTTTTGGTCTATGATCTGTTCAACAAAGAAGAGCTCCAATTCCAGAAGTCTGATTGAGACAAACGCAAATGAACCGGTCTTCCAGAAACAAAGCAAAAGACTTTATCCCAGGCTCCACTCTAGGAGCAACATAATTACCAAGAACACCAACTACAGAAGATGGATTAAAAGGACACTGAAGAGGCATAACTGCTAGAACTACAAAGACTTCATAATAAGCTCCATTCCTTAAGCTGCACAGTCACCAAGATCTCTAGATACAGAGGTCTGATTTTACCATACAAGTCAAAGCAGAAGTCTTCCACACACACCACGAAAGCAACAAGGAAAGAGTAAATGATCATGCAAGGAGTCAAGAGTTAATCCCACGACAGTATACTTCAGGGGCGGAGAAACCCTGTATCTCCTAGGTCAAGGGAATTCCCTCTACAATATCCCCAATTGTTACTGTGCCTATGCAGGAGGGAAAGGAAAGGGGAAAAAAGCACAAAATAATAATTTTTCCACATGTTTATTTATCAATTGTTCGATTTTTTTGACGTCTTTATTTTGGTGTGGAGATTGAGGTTGATGTGTCCAATATTATTTTATTTTATTTTGTCTTTCTTTTTTGCACTCGAGCATGATTTGATTTCCGAACTGAGACTATTGTGTGGTGCCTGTCTTTATTGCTGTAGTGCTCACTGGCTATTTAATTCGATATTTCTTTCTGTATTGTTGTGGTTACATTTTTCACACCCACTCTCAAACTGAGCTTGGAAGCCTCTAGAGGGACTCTGCCCATTTTCAGCATATTTGACTTTTTTTCCCACCTTATTTTGTACCCCAATCTAATGATTTTCTTTCCTTCAAACAAACCACATACCTCAATTTATCTAGCTCTCTCTCTTAAATAGAGGGGGAAACAAGGGAGGGTTCCAGGACCAAACAGATATGTGATCACTAATAGTAAGCCAGACAAAGAGAGGTCCACCTACACTAGCAGCCGGGGGTGGGGGGTAATGGTGGGGTATATGGGTTGTAGAAAGGGAACTGGAATCAGGGAGGACATATTTGGTGATGGGTATTCCCCTGATTCAATATTAATATGTACCTAAAATAGTACTGTGAAAGATATGTAAGCCATTATGGAAAATTTTGTGTTTTTAATCAGAAACTTTCTTTGACTTACATGTATTATTATTAGTATATCAATCATATTATATGTGAGGTTATGTTACTATATTATGTTATGTTAGTGTACCTCATTATGTTAATCAATTTTGTCTCTTGAATATATTCTTATAATAAAAAATTAAAAAAAAAACAAATTTTGAGTTTTATGGGGCACTTTAACTGTTCATTATATAATCAGTCATTGCTATGATCACCATTATAAATTAGATTTTTGCTTGTGTCCCCTTATATTTTTTTATTAATTCATTTTAAGTTTTGTTGTTGTTTTTGTTTTTTGGTCACATCTGGCTGTACTCAGGGATTATTCCATGCTCTGCACTCAGAAATCACTTCGGCAGGTTGGGGGGACCATATGAATGTCAGAGATCAAAATTGAGTCCATCCTAGGTCGCAGCATGCAAGGCAAAAGTCCTACTACTCATTATTACTCGGGCCCCTAATTCATTTTCTAATTGAAACATTGTGATATGAACAGTTAAAATTTGTTCATGATTTTGTTTTAGTTATACTACATTAGAACAATGATCTGTTCACCTGTGCACACTTCCCGCCACAACTGCCCCCTCCCTCCCACACCTGCTTCTATGGCATACATTTTTCTTCTCTCTTTATCTCCCTCTCTCTCACACACACACACAAACACACAGATGCATACACACATTATCCTTTTTTTCTTTTAGGTACTATGCTTTACAATATTGTTACTGAAGGAGATCATGCGTATCATTTGACCTTTCAACATCTAGCTCCTGTCCAAAGTGATCACTTTCCAATTCTATTATAGTATCCTCTTCGCTGACCTAACCACCCCCTGCTTTGTTTTTTTTAAAATATTATTTATTTACTGACTGGTTGTTGACCACACCCAGCAGTACTCAGAGGTTGTACTCTTGGCTCTGCATTCAGAAATCGCCCTTGGCAGGCAGGGAGACCAATGGGATGTAGAAATTGAATTGGTTCCCTCCCCAGTCAGCAGCATGCAAGGCAAATCCCTACCACTGTGCTATCTCTCCTGCCCCTTCCCATTTCTTGTGGCAATTAGTTTTACCATGAAAAGAGCTGTGGAGTATTCCATTATGTAGATGTATATTGGTTACTTTATCCACTCATCTCTTTTCAGGCAATTGCATTGTTTCCAAATTCTGACTACTACAATGAACATTGGATTGTAGATGTCTTCTTTGCATGGTGTTTTTTGATCCCTAGGAATATACCAAGAACAGTATTGCTGAGTCATATGCAAGCTTAATTCCTAGTTCTTTTAAGTAATGTCCATATAGTTTTCCAAAGTGACTGGCACAATCAACAGTCACACAGTATTGAATGAGAGCCAGCATTGGTTGTTCTTATTCTTTTTGATGTTTCAGTCTCTGAGGTGTGTAATGATATCTCATTACTGATTTTATTAGCATCTCGATGATGATTAATAATGTGGAACATATTTTCTTGTGCCGTTTGACTGCATTTTTTGAAAACTTTATGTTCATCTCTTCCTTATTTTTTTGACAAGATGAGATGTTTTTCTTGTTAAGCTCAACCAGTGCATTATATATCTTAGATAGTAATCTCTTATCAGATGAGCATTTGGTAAATATTGTCTTCCAAATCATGACAGTCTTTTCATCTTGATCACCACTTCTTTTGAGGTATAGAAGCTTCTCAGTTTAATTTAGTCCCATGCATTGATCTTTGCTTCCCCTTGCTTGGTCAGTGTGGTTTTGTCCTTGAAGATGCCTTTAGCTACAATGTCCTAGAAAGTTGTGTCTATGTTTTTCTCTATGTACTTTATGGTTTCAAGCCTTAGCAAGATCTTTAATACACTTTGACATTTTGTGCACACCATTAGAAAGATATCTGAATTGTTTATTCTTTTTCCTTACCATGTAACTCACCAGTTTTCCCAACATTACTTATCAAAGAAGCTTTTTCTTGCTCTACTTGGAATGTCTTTCTTATTTATTAAGGTTAATTGATCATATTATTGATAATATATAGATCATAACTATCTTAGGATAGTCCTTGTATTTTCTTGATCCTAGGCTCTGTGTCTATTTCAATATTTTAATTAATAATACTGTAATTTGAATATTTTCAAATATTTCAATATTTTAATTAATAATACTGTAATTTGAAGTTGGGGAAAATTATGTAACCCATCTTTTCACAAGTATTTTTTCACAGTATTTTACAAGTATTTCTTTAGCTATTCATTGACATTTACTGTTATGTATGAATTTCAGGAGTGTTTGATCTACTTATTTAAAAATGTTATGGAGGGGCCAGAGCTGTGGTGCAATGCGGTAGGGCATTTGCCTTGCACACTCTAACCTAACACAGACCATGGTTCGATCCCCCAGTGCCCCATATGGTCTTCCAAGCCAGGAGTGATTTCTGAGCACATAGCCAGGAATAACCCCTGAGCATCTCCAGTGTAGCCCCAAAAAAAACAAACAAAAACAAACAAACATAAATAAATGTCATGGCTATTCTTATTGCAGTTGCATTAAATCTTGACAAAACTTCTATTTACTTGTGTTGTCTTTTATTTATTTATTTTGTTTTTGTTTTTGTTTTTGAGTCACATCCGGCAGTGCTCAGGGGGCACTCCTGGCTCCTCCTGGCAGGCACGGGGGACCATATGGGGCACCGGGATTCAAACCGATGACCTTTTGCATGAAAGGCAAACGCCTTACCTCCATGCTATCTCCTGGGCCCCTGTCTTTTATTTCTTGAAGCTGTGTTTTGTATATTTCTTTGTTTTTCACCACTGTAGTTAAGTTGATCCCAATGTACTTAATTTTCTGAAGCACTATTATGAATGGGATTAATTTTAATATGTCTTTCTTCTCTTTCAATATTTGTATATATTCGCAAATATTTTCAATATTTGCAATTGATTTTTATGAATCATTTCTGTAGCCTGC
>PVKC010024804.1:0-10626 GCA_004027635.1 Crocidura indochinensis | reverse complement strand
TCTAGTTGTGCTAAGGAGCCATTCCTGGATCAGTGCTCAGTAATCATTTCTAGTGACACCTTGGGCACCATATATGAGAACCAAACCAGGGTTGGTTGCATGAAAAGCAAATATTCAACCTCTGTAATAGCCCTCTATCCTAAACTAAACTTCTTGAAGGTTTCTATGAATTAAACCAATTATTTGCCGAAGAGATATAACATATTAAAGGAAGAAAATGCTCAAAGAAGTGGCTATATATTTTGTTTGTTTGGGGGTCACACCTGGTGATGCTCAGAGGTTACTACCTGGCCCTACACTCAAGACTCACTCCTAGTGGTACTCAGGGGACCATGAGGAATGCTAGGGATCAAACCCAGGTAGGCTGATGCATGCAAATGCCTTACCAGCTGTCAAAGACTCTGGCTCTGAAGTAACTGTATTTTTACCTATAATTAACCACTTATGAATATTTCAATTATAGGGAGGGATCCTGATAGTTTATCACAGACTCATTCTGTATATAACTGCTCATGTGCTAGTAGTGTGAAAGCACTATCATATGTCTCCAATAGCATCATAGTTTGCTAGAAGTGAATCTTATGATAGAGAGAAGTGTACCCCAACAAATCCAACTGTGGATACTCAGGTTCTTGTCCTTCAGAAATTGTCATGGGGGAAGGCTACAACTCTCTTAAATCTACATTAGTAATTTTTTGCATGTGTTTTGGGTCATACCCGGCAGCGTTCAGGGGTTACTCCTGGCTCTATGCTCAGAAATCGCTCCTGGCAGGCTCGGGGACCATATGGAATGCCGGGATTTGAACCACCATCCATCTGCATGCGAGGCAAATGTCCTACCTCCATGCTCTCTCTCCGCCCTGCATTAGTAATTTTTGATACTATATGTATGTGAATTCATTGATATTAATGGATTTGCTCTTTATTACTAAAGAGTTTATTACTGAGAGTCTATCAATAGGCACTATGCTAAGTTTGATATGGCAAAGAAGACATTCCTTTTCCTCATGTAATTTACAATCAGTGAAGACATATTAAACAGTGAAGACAAACTGATTAGAGATATATACCAAAAGAGCAAAAGTATAAAAATGGAATATGAAGGTACAGCATAGAAGTGACTGAACAAAGAAGATGGAATTAGAATGAAGAGGAGGGGCTGGAGTGATAGCACAGTGGTAAGGCTGATCCAGGACGGACCTCGGTTTGATCCCCAGCATTCCATATAATCTCCCAAGCAAGGAACAATTTCTGAGTGCGTCGCTGGGAGTAACCCCTGAGCACTCTGGTGTGGCCCAAAAAACAAAAACAAAAATAAATAAAATAAACAAAAGAAAGAAAGAAAGAAAAAGAAAGAAAGAAGAAATAAAGAGAGAAAGAAAGAAGAAAGAGAAAGAAAGAAAGAAGAAAGAAAGAGAAAGAAAGAAAGAAAGAAAAAAGAAAAAAAGAAAGAAAGAAAGAAAGAGAGAAAGAAAGAAAGAAAGAAATGAAGAAGCAATTTTGATCAGGAAAGGTTTCTCAAAGGGTGTATATATTTAAATTGAGGTCTAAACAATGAGTGAAGATCTATAGGTCTAGGAATTTTAAGTTTGGAGCCTCCAACACTTAAAAACAGTATTCAACTTTTGAGCAATTTTCTGTTGACCAACACCTTTTCTGTTCCCAAGCCCTTTCCCCAATATGATAAAATTTCCTGTTATGTATTTTGTGGTTAATCTATGTTACATAAGAGCCACATCTCATCACTTTTACTTTGCAGAGAAAATAAGGTATTTTATGTCTCAACCATATGATTTTTCCCTTACTTCCTGCAGTAATATGATAAAGCTTAGAAGTATGCCCAGAGTAAAAATTCCAGTTGTATCTGCAGATAAAGCTAAATTTGGTAGTGAATCTAGTAATTTGAATAATTGAATAGACTAATTTTAACAGACTAATTTGAATAATTTAAATAAACTAATAGGCAATATTCTGAGAAGTGCTACATGACAACAGATTAAGTTAAAGTTATATTCTAAAGTAACATATAAATAGGGGCTGCAATGATAGCAAAGTGATAGAGCATTTGTCTTACATGTGGCTGACCCAGGATGAATTTTGGTTCGATCCTTGGCATCCCATATCGTCCCCAGAGCCAGGAGTAATCCCTGAGCGTCACAGGGTGTGACTCAAAAATAAAAGAAAATAACAACGGGCCGGAGAGATAGCACAGCGGCGTTTGTCTTGCAAGCAGCCGGTCCAGGACCAAAGGTGGCTGGTTCGAATCCCGGTGTCCCATATGGTCCCCGTGCCTGCTGGGAGCTATTTCTGAGCAGATAGCCAGGAGTAAACCCTGAGCACCGCCAGGTGTGGCCCCCCCCCCCCCAAAAAAAAAAGAAGAATAAAAGAAAATAACATGTAAAACATATATTATCTAAAAATCTGAGTGGTAAGATGTTTGATGTTTTTGATTTTTGTGATTATAGTATTCTTATCTGTAAAATATAATGAAAATACATTGGTGGTGGGAATGTTGCATTGATAAAAGGGGGTGTTCTTTATATGACTGAAATCATACAATTACATTTTTGTAATTACAGTGTTTAAATAAAGATAATTAAAAATATATAATGAAAATAGTCAATATTATTATAATAATTAATCAAGAAATGCTCACCCAGCAGGTACTCATTTTCCACACCAAACGTTTCTAATTCCTCAGGGAATTCTATCCACAGAGGCCTATGTGAAGAAAAGAAAATTTTTGTGTCACTAGTTCCTTTATTGTAATTCAATCTTCAGTTTTATATAATTATACAAAGGAGATTGGAACAAAATTTTTGACAAGTTGGACAAGTCTTTTTTATGTGAATCATGAATTTATAAGCCAGTGTTTATTCTATATATTTTTCTTATGTGATAGAGTTATCTGTTAGCTTACACATTCCAATGAAAGACTGATACTTGAAGTTGCAAATTACATTATTTTCAAATTCTGGTATTTGGAATTTTCCTTTCTGTTTGTTGGGATGTGCAGAATCAGTGTTCCAACCAAGTATAAATGCCTAACACTTTTTGTGTCAGACAAATATAATATTTGCAAAATAATTTTAATAGTGATAAAATGAGGTAAAGTTACCATTTGTGGGATTATGACTGAACAACTCTAAGATCTGTGCTGTTTCATGCCATCGCTTTGGTATATTCTTTTTTTTTTTTTTTTTTGGTTTTTGGGCCACACCAAGTGACGCTCAGGAGTTACTCCTGGCTATGCGCTTAGAAGTCGCTCCTGGCTTGGGGGACCATGTGGGAAACCGGGGGATTGAACCGAGGTCCTTCTTAGGCTAGCGCAGGCAAGGCAGGCACCTTACCTCCAGCGCCACCACCTGACCCCCGACTTTGGTATATTCTTAATCAATCTCAATTTAAATGAAAGAAAGCCTGCTTTTCTTGTTTTCAAGCTGGAAGCACTTGGAAAGTTGAAAAACTTCTGAATATTTTAAAAAGTTGTTATTGATTACAATTAACCTAGGAGGCATTTGGGGCTTATAAAATAACAAAATTGGGACTGGAGTGATAGCACTGCAGGTAGAGCATTTGTCTTACATGCAAGCTGATCCAGGTTTAATCTCTGGCATCTCATATTGTCTTTCTTACTCTTACTGGAGTAATTTCTAAGTGTAAAGTTAGGAGTAACTCTTGAGCACTTCTGGGTGTGGCCCCAAAACTAAACAAAACAAAAATAATAAAATTGAGACCAGAGAAATAGCTTTGCATGCATGAGACCCAAGTTTAATCCCCATCACTGCATGGTCCCTGACATACCCTATGAGTACTGATCCAAGAGTAGCTTTGAACATTGCTGAGTGTCACTTACAACAAATACAAAAATCCTGAAACTTCTAAATCTATGTATTTGGGTATTAATTTATAATTCTAATAAGTTTTTAAATTTTTGGTTTTGGTTTTATGGCCACACCCAACAGTTCTCAGGGGTTACTTCTGATTTTGTGCTCAAAAATCACTCTTGGAAGGCTTGGGGGAACCATATGGGGATTGAACCAGGTCCATCCTGGGTCGGCTGCATGCAAGGCAAACACCCAACCATTGTGCTATCTCTCCAGCCCCAACTTTTTCAATTTTATGAGTTTTTATTTCATTAAAGAAACATCAATGAATTCACTGACTTTTGTAATAACATATCCTTTTACTATTAAATAAATGGTAACAAAGTAGTGACTGCAATGAACTTGGCTAATGTCTAGAAACATCAGAGAAACGTTCAACAAATACAGACCATAGAAACTACATAAGAGGGGTCCGGGAGATAGCATGGAGGTAAGGCGTTTGCCTTTCATGCAAAAGGTCATCGGTTCAAATCCTGGTGCCCCATATGGTCCCCCTTGTCTGCCAGGAGCAATTTCTGAGCATGGAGCCAGGAGTAACCCCTGAGCACTGCCGGGTGTGACCCAAAAACCAAAAAAAAAAGAAAAGAAAAAAAAAGAAACTACATAAGAATAATCAAAATAGTTTGGAGGTGCATAGGCTTAGAATCTATGTAGTTTTATTTTGGGGCACATCAGACTGCTAGTTCTAGTTCACTCCTCAGGAATAGCTTCTGACATTATTTGAAGTATCATTTGATGACAAGTATTGAACATTGGCATCCTACATTGCAAAGAATGTGCTTAACCTGTTGAGCTACTTCTCTGGCTCATAAAAAGTGGGGGAATTCTTTTTAAATCCCAGGTGGAAGGAAACAAAAAGTTCTAGGTGGTTTTGATCTGAGTCAGATATAGGAACTAAAAGTTTTGGTTTCTCTACATACATTGCTCTGAACCTAGAAAGTGTGTGTGTGTGTGTGTGTTTGTGTGTGTGTGTGTGTCTGTGTTTAAAATCCTGTCCTCAAAATAGAATCATAATGTTATTTACATATCAGAAAAACTTTTTTGTTTGTGGGGGCACACCTGTTGATGCTCAGGGTTACTCCTGACTATGCACTTAGAAATTGCTCCTGGCTTGGGGGGACCATATGGGACGCTGGGGGATCGAACCGAGGTCCTTCCTAGGCTAGTGTTTGCAAGACAGACATCTTATCTCTAGCACCACTGCTCTGGCCCCAGGAAAAATGTTTTTTGTTTGTTTGTTTGTTTTGTTTTTTTGTTTTTTTGTTTTGGGTCACACCCGGCAGTGCTCAGGGGTTACTCCTGGCTCCATGTTCAGAAATTGCTCCTGGCAGGCAAGGGGGACCATATGGGGCACCGGGATTCGAACCGATGACCTTTTACATGAAAGGTAAGCGCCTTACCTCCATGCTATCTCCCGGGCCCCATGTTTGTTTGTTTTTAATCAAATTTGATAATATACAATTTTGGTATTTAAAAGTGAGAGTTTATCCATAAAATAAACAGCTCATTTAATTACATTCACATTTCTTTTAAAAAAGTTTTTTTTTTTTTTTTTTTTTGCCATTTTCTTATCAAAGAGTGACATGAATTGTTGAGCCAAAGTGATAGCCAATGGTAGTTTGCCTTACATATGCTGCTGACCTGGGATGGATCCAGGACGAACCCGGGTTCAATTCCAGGCATCTCATGTGGTCCCTCAAACCTACCAGGAATGATTTCTCAATGCAGAGCCATGAGTAACCTCTGAGCGTCACTGTGTATGGACCCAAAACAAACAAGCAAACAAGAAAGAATAACATGAATTACAAAGTGGCAAGGAATCTAGTTTTATCTCCTGTGATGTCAACTGCCATCACCCAGCTCACGTTTACTACTCAGTGAGTTGACTACACTTGATTAAACATGTGACTTTTTTTTCAACTCCTTTCTTGAAATCACAGTGTAATTATTTATCCATCCCTCGAAGCTAAAGGGAATCTTTCACAGACTTGTTGCTGGACTCTAACTGTTAAAGACTTTTTACCTCATGACAGGTTGGGAAGCCACATGTGCCTGGTAGAAGAGAGAATACAAATAGGGCAGGAGAGTGTAGCGAGCTCTGATGGCCTCTCGGATGAGCCTGGTGGGCTCCTGCCCGAAGAGCCAAGGTTCCCGCCTCTTGGTATCCTTGGTGGCATGTCCACGGAAAAAGGGCTGGTAGGCTCCAGCTTGATACCATCGCACTAGAAGCTCGACCTCTGGATTCCCAATGAAACCACCTACATCAGCTGATAAGTCAAATAAAAGCTAAATGAGGAAACCAGATAATTCTTATAAATAATTCTTACAGATGACAGGATAAAGAGGCCTCAAATTAGGATGCATTTCTTAAAAATCCATACTGTATATATGAATAGTCTTTTCTTGCCCAAAGGTCTGGATTTTTCCTGGAATATCAACATTCCCACATGTTCCAGAACTCGGATAGCACTCTAATTGCAAAATGCCTAGATAAATCGGTGTTTGGGGGCAAGGAGATAAGGAATTGTTTTTCTTTCATAGTAAGAGCAGAAAGAAAATAACAATTAAAATCTCTATACAAATTTTTTTCTATAGGAATCTATGTAAAATATATCTTTAATAAAATATAAAGAGAATCAAAGGTCCTTAAACAGGGTACATATTTCTTCCACTTGGAATCTGAGTATATCTCTTTTTGGGGGGCGGTTTGGTTTTGGGGCCACAGTCAGGGGCACTCAGGGGTTAGTGTTGGCTCTGCATTCAGAAATCGCCCCTGGCAGGCTTAGTGGACCAATGGGATGCCCGGGATCAAACCCAGTCTGTCCTGGGTAGGTCACGTGCAAGGCAAATGTCTCACTGCTGTGTTATTGCTCCAGCTCAAGAATAGATCATTTTACCTCCACAAAAAGAGATCCCAGTAATGCTGAGAGTGAGTAACATTGGGATAGAGATTTTCAGGTAACTCCATTCTGCTCTGTTGTCACCTGTCCAGACAGCACCTAGGTCATCAATAATAATTAAAAAAAAAGAAAAATAGAGGGGAGGGAGTAAAAAAGAAAAAAAAAAGACAAATAAAATGATGCATTTAATTTCATTTATATATATATTCCCTACTCTTTTGTAATAAACTAACATTAAGGAATACTTTTCTCTTATCTTAATATATATATATATATATATATATTCCGATTGATGAAGCCCAGATTATTATTTTTTCTTTTGTGTTTTATGGTTATTTTTGGTTTTTATTTTATTTTGTTTTGTTTTTGGGTCATACCCTGGTTTTTGATAACTCAGTGGCACTCAGGGGTTACTCCTAGCTCTGTGCTCAGAAATTGCTTCTGGCAGGCACAGGGGACCATATGGGATGCCGGGATCTGAACCATCCTTCATCCTAAATAGACTGTGTACAAGGCAAATGCCCTATGCTGTGCTATCTCTCCAGCCCCTTTTATAGTTATTATTATAACTAAATACATTTATTTTTCTTTCACTAAGATTTTATCTTGAAAACATAACTGAACTGTGTCATCACTCAATAATATGGAATGTTTCATGAGTATGCATATCACCTTTGCATAAGGGCCATACTAATCTTTGTATCATTCCAATTTATTTATTTATTTATTTTTGTTTTTTGGGTCATACCCAGCAGCGCTCAGGGGTTACTCCTGGCTCTACACTCAGAAATCACCCCCAGCAGGCTCGGGGAACCATATGTCATGCCGGGATTCGAACCACCATCCTTCTGTATCTTAGGCAAACGCTTTACCTCCATGTTATCTCTCCGGCCCTGTACCATTCCAATTTTAATATAAGTGCTGCCAAAATAAGCATGGATTTATGTTTTTTATGTTCTATCCATTATCTTTTTTATATCAAACTCACAAAGGTGTATTTTATCTGAGAACATTTTGTCTTATTTAAATAATTCAGGACTGAATCCTGGGGTTTTTTTTTTTTTTTGCATTCTTTTTTTAATTACTTTTTATATAGTATTAAGAGAGAGGTATCACCCTCCTGCACATGAGTATACAGTTATTTTAACACCATTTACTAAAAATATCACTCTCCTTAGTGATTCTTTGGTGATGCAATTAATCATATTATGTCAAGCTATTTTCTGAATATTTTGTTCCATTTAGTTACATGTCTATCTCTCCATCTTCAATACTCTCTAAGTTAAGGGAGTAGATTCAGATCATCTAAGAAAGATATAATAGTAGTGTAATATAGTCATATTTATTGAACCTTTACTGAGTCAGTAAAGGCTATTTTCTTGAATTAGTCCACTTAATAATCAAAACAACCTTACCAGGTAAATATATTTACTTGATTTTACAGGGGAGGAAAATGTGGCAAACAGCAGATATTATAGCAGATATATATTATTTACTCAGAGTTATATTGTTATTAAGTGGTAGAGGCAGGATTTGAATCCAAAGAGTCTAACACTAAGGTCAGTATTCTTGTCTATTGTTGCTGTTCATCTTTTAATTACATGTTTTTCAACTTCTCTTTGAACAGAGTGTCCCCTTCCAAAACTGTTTCCTTCCTGTGGGACCCATTCCCATCCTTCTTCTTGGCACCCTGGGCTCATGCTGTGCTGTGTCCCCTGTTTAAGTGATTTTCTCCTGTGGCCCCTTTGGAATATTCTGGGAGCCCATCAGGGGTTTCATTGAATTGTCATGGTTTAGTTGATATGAATTTATGAAAGTTCCATATCACTATAGAGAGTCATAAAGGAAAAAACCCTATTTTACTAATTTTAGGTTGCTCTGGTAATATTTTTGTCTTATATTCTACCAAAAAAATTTTTTTTTGGTTTTTGGGTCACATCTGGCAGTGCTCAGAGGTTACTCCTGGCTCCATGCTCAGAAATTGCTCCTGGCAGGCATTGGGGACCATAGGGACACCGGGATTCAAACCGATGACCTTTTGCATGAAAGGCAAACGCCTTACCTCCATGCTATCTCCCGGGCCCCCAAAATATTTTTGGTAAATATTTTTGTTTTTATATTTCTTAGAAATTTTAGGCTGTACTGTAGATAACAATGAAAAATATGTTCAACGGACCATGCTTTTTAAACATTACAGTAATAATTTCTCCTTGACTTTCAATAAGGTATCTACATAATTATTTTGAACTCCAATAAAATGATAACATTCTTTAATTCTCAAGAATTAAAATTCATATAAGCATGCAGATGACTTTAACATCTTTTTACTGCTTAGCCAGAAATTCTGGCTGTTGATATTATCATATAATAACACCATAGTATTCTTGACAATAGCTCATTCAACATATTTTGGGGCAAAGATGATAGTTATACACAGAACACTGATGACAAGGCAATGGGCAAATATTTAAGAGAAAAAAGATTCCTCAGCATGCATATATATATTTAACATCTGCTTATAAGTATTTTTTAAATACTTCCTTTATTTTAATGGTTAAAATAATATGTGTAGATAATTTGAAAATCAGAGATAGATTGATAATAGAAAATAACTCACGACCACCAAGATAATATACTTAATTATTTTGCTTACTACCACCATACACATTTTAATAAGATTTGGAATATATACAAATAGAGAGGCCTTCTGTTTTTTATTATATCACAAACATTTTCTAGTGAAATTATTATTAAATAATAATTTTACATAGCCATATAATAAGGTATACCATATGGATACTCTATACTTTTAATTATTTCTTTTCTTAATTATTTGGAGTTTCCTTTTTTTGTATTAGGAACTAATGCTGCAATGAGCATCTTTGAAGAATCTGAAGAATTCTGATGGATCTTTGTTTGAACTAACAATAGTTTGTTCTTTTTCTGAGTACCAGCAATGTGGAGCAGGAAATCTAATCATATCTATGGTTCAGTAAAGGCTGGATTTTTCAAACTAAGACCTAAGCTCTGTCCAAGGCCGGGGAACTTAAAATAGCCTTCTTGCCACAGGTGGTTAAGTTGAATTAGATTTGCTTTAGCTAGTAAGCCTGATACATTTATAGATGATCCTGACTACAAGCAACTGCCAGGTCTATTTTAAGTCATATTGCTAAATGGAACAGGTGGTTAAGGGAATGTCATAGAAAAATATTTCCAGTCCTCACTTGGGCAGCACATATACTAAAATTGGAAGATACAGAGAAGATTAGCATGGCCCCTGCACAAGGATGACACGCAAATTCGTGAAGCATTTCATATTAAAAAAAATTTTCCACTGGTGTTTATACCTCAGAAACAGGCTCACAGATGTCCATCCCAGCAAACAGATACTTCAAAGTATTCTTCCAATATCTAAGTGGGAATTTCTTTCATGGAAAATAAGTAAAGTTTATTGTTGCTGTTGTTTGGGCCATACAGGGTGGCGCTCAGGAGTTACTCCTGGCTTTGAGCTCAGAAAATCGCTCCTGGCAGGCTTGGGGGACCATATGAGATGCTGTGGATTGAATTCGGACCTGTCCTGGGTCATTTGTGCATGTAAGACAAACACGCCCTACCACTGTGCTATCATTCTGGCCTCAGGTACTAACCTTTATTAGTGTTATCTTTTTCTGTCTGAGTAAAATGATTTTGCTCTTCCAAGTGACAAAATACTTTAGGACATATTGTTCTCTATAATCTAGAGCCAATCAATGGTCACAGAAAAAATAGGCACCATATATAATCACCTCATAAAATAGATTCCTAATTTATGTTCTTGTTTTTTTTTTTTTTTTTTTTTT
>PVKC010024803.1:0-16702 GCA_004027635.1 Crocidura indochinensis | reverse complement strand
AAAAAAAAAAAAAAAAAAAAAAAAAAAAAAAAAAGTAAAAAACTGACAAAAAGACAAGAGCAATATCAACTATTTCTCCATCTTAAGTTAATACATTTCGCCAAGATAGAATAAATGTTAAACGTTTCTTAAAGGCACAGTAATAAAAATGGTGAAAACATTAGATTAACACAAGGTTTTTTTCCTTTTGAGCAGAAACATGGAAAGAGATGTTTGACGGAATAAATATTCCCAGTTTTACCTGGGAACAGTGGCTTTGTAGTGTACGCCCTCTAGAGGAAAATTCTTTCCGTGCCATAAGGGCAAGTTAGACTGATAATCACTCTTGAAAATATAAGAGATTAACTACTCTAAGAGGAGATATAAATCAAGCCATGAAAAAACATGGGTACATCATGCACAGTCATCATCTGTGCAGCTAAAAGTTGGTGATCTCTGGAGGAGAGGTGGGCCAAGTTCCCACCAGGCCAGCTGGACCCACCACCCACGACTGCAGCTTCATCCAAAGTCCAGCTTCACCACTGAGCACTGAGCACTAAGACCACTCTGATCTCTGCAGACACCAAACTGACCAAATCACCAGGTGTGCCAATATTTGGACTTTTCTGAAGTGAGTGTGGGGGTAACGCCCCATTCCCGTCTCATACTTCCAAAAGGCCTATCATCTGAAACCACACCCCACAAAAGCTGCAGTATCAGCCAGGGAGCTTGAAATTCCTGAATCATCCGGCTGCATATGCAGCCAAACGAAAACTCCAATTTTTCAATACTGTCATTTCAGAAGAAGCACCCCCATTTAGAAGTCAATGTGCATCTGAAGTCACCTAATGTTCAGAAACAAAAAACAAGTAACAGAAAGATCAAGGAGCAACAAAGAACTTTGTAAACCTTCTGACAATGATTTAATGACCTCATTGCAAGATACAGTAATTTTCTTTTCTTTTCTTTCTTTCTTTTTTTTTTTTTTTTTGTGGTTTTTGGGTCACACCTGGCAGTGCTCAGGGGTCACTCCTGGCTCCATGCTCAGAAATTGCTCCTGGCAGGCACAGGGGACCATATGGGGCACCGGGATTCGAACCGATGACCTTTTGCAGGAAAGGCAAACGCCTTACCTCCATGCTATCTCCCGGGCCCCAAGATACAGTAATTTTCACATTTTTTTTTATTGTTGCTGTACATGCTATCTCTTTGGCCCATATTTACTTTATTTCCTGATTGGTTTTGGGGACACACCTGGCAGTGCTTTAGGAAGCATGTTACATGTACCAAAAGGATCAGACCCAGGGCTCCTAAATGCTTTTTCACAACTCATCTTGTTAAGCTTTCTTCTTTACTTTTTTTGTTTGTTTTTTAGTTTTGTTTGATTTGGGGCCACACTTGGTGGTGCTTAGTTATTCCTCGCTCTATGCTCAGAAGTTACTCCTGGTAGGTTCAGGAGACCACCTGGGATGCGAGGGATAAACCAGAGTCAGCTGCATAAAAGCGAACAAACACTACCTGCTTTGCTATCATTCCAACCCCCACTCCCCACTTCTTTACTTCTTAATCTGGTTACTCATATCCTACACTACAGTGAAGTGATTAAATTTTAAAAAAACAAGACAACTGTACATCACATGACACTGTGATAGAGACAGATTCTGAGTTATGTTTTGATAAAGAACAGCAAACAAAAACCCAGCATCAATAGGAGTTATAAAAACAAAACTGTAAATTGTTAAATGATCAGAACATGAAAAGATAAAGTTTGAGAAATACTGTTTGCTCTCAAACTACTTCTTTATCTCCAGAGAGCTTTTTAATTTCTTTTTAACCTTTAAATACTAATTTTCTTGGGGCTGGAGTCATTGTATAGCAGGTATGACATTTGCCTTGAATGCAGTGACCTGGGTTCAATCTCAACCCCCATAGTTAAATGGCCCCTAAATGCTGAACTAGGAGTAAACCCTGAGCACTGCCAGTTGTGCCCCCAAACAAAAGCAACCCCTGCCCCAAATCTGATTCCTCTCTATGCATACAAAGTTATAAGTTCAACCAAGCTGCTCCTTATCACCCTGGCATCCTTCCTGATTACACCTTGCAAGTAGCCAAATCCTTTCACATCTTTAAATGCTTTCTTTCCCCTTCATTTTCCACTACACCATGCAGTGCCAGGGCCTGAAACAGGGCTTCTGCATGGAAAGCACGTGCTCCAGTCCTTTGAGTCATTTTCCTTTTCCCTAAAAGGCAGCTTCAGAGTAAAGAATTGCTTGTAGTCACAAAATCTATTCTATGTCTTTGGAAATCAGTTAAGTGTTCAATAAGACATAGGAATAGCTAGCTGAACCAGAAAATTGCTTTTCTGCAACATAACTTTTCAGAATACATCTCTGAACCTACACATATTTTTTTTTGACTTATAACTACCACAAAGACTATGAATCTGAATGAACTCTCAGACAATATCTGTTTTTGTTTTCTTGAACAAATACAAAAACCCGGGCAAAAGTATGAGGAAAGGGAAATAAAAGTTGAAAGATACATATGACAGTGGGACATGAAGTGCTAGTAAAAGGAAAACAGAACAATAAAAGGTTGGGCTAGAAAGTGAGAGCAGGGGTTAAGGAACTTGCATTGTATCACACCAACTTTGCTCAACATCACCATCAGTACACAGAGTCCCCTGGTATTGCCCTGGAGTGCTCCTGAGCACAGAGACAAGAATAGATCCTGATTCTGTTGGGTATGTGTCCAAACCACCCTCTCCAGGCAACAATAACAACACATCCTAAAAATCTTTCATTATGGGGCCAATGAGGTGGCGCTAGAGGTAAGCGCTAGCCAAGGAAGGACCACGGTTCGATCCCCCGGTGTCCCACATGGTCCCCCCAAGCCAGGGGCAATTTCTGAGCACTCAGCCAGGAGTAACCCCTGAGCATCAAACGGGTGTGGCCCCAAAAACCAAAAAAGAAAAAAAAAATCTTTCATTATAAATCATTTTAATTTACCCCAGACTCAATGATGTAAGGTAAGAGTTAAAACGGCCCTAAACATTTTGTGACCATATTCTTTGTTTTTTTTTTCCACATCATATGAATTAAGTAGAACGCATGTAAGTTGCATAAATGCAGTTCAATTCTTAAGTGTTACATGAGAACTGCGACAGTGACACTGGTAAATTCTTATAACCAGGAAAAATTATCATCCTAGGCTGAACCAGTCTCCGGGACATTATGAACCTGTCATTTTTACCAACAGCTGTGAACTACAGCAAAGTACTATTCTGTTATAGTGATATAATTCCTTAAACTGGTGGCATTTTGGACTTAAAATTCCACTGCTTATTTATATTCAATATTTATATCAACAATTAAATGCTGCTCAAACAAATGAAAATTAACTGTCTCCTCAAGCTATTCAAGAGGGATATGTAAATAAAATAACAACTTAACATTACAAACAATAACAACAACATTTAGGTAGTGTAGCAGCCCTCAAAAGATTATTACTCTTGAGAAAATAGGAAGAAATGTGACCTCACTCAGACATAAAATATGACTAGGAGCTGTTGTGGGCCAAGGAATCTTGAAAGGTATTGCTTATTTGGAAGAACTCTGAATGGTCAAAGCTGAAGTACAGGCTGTGGTGTGTAAGAATTGGTGAGGCATAAACTAGTCAAACAATAGAAGAGCCAAACAAGAGAAATCTAGAAAGGTATTTGGATCGATTGGAGAAACATGAAAAGGTTTTACAAAAAACAAAAAACAAAAACAAAAACAAACCTGATTTGTACCGTAAGCAATGAAGAAATCTAAGAGATATAGACAGGTGATGGCAAACATCCCATTATCCTTAAGGACTAGATAGCTATAATCCTAGCCATTTAGTCATCCAAACAAATTGATGGTTGGGAATGGGGAGTATAAGAGTGGGTTAAAGCACTTTCTTTGCATGCATCCAACCAAATGGATTCAGGGGTCCTCAAACTTTTTAAACAGGGGCCCAGTTCACTGTCCATCAGACCATTGGAGGGCCAGAGTATAGTAAAAACAAAAATTACGAACAAATTCCTATGCACACTGCATACATCTTATTTTGATGTGAAGAAACAAAACGGGAACAAATATAGTATGTGGCCCTCGGGCCGTAGTTTGAGGACCACTGGCATTAGATGCTTCTCACTGCATATAGTCTTGTAGGCAATGCCAGGCATGAGTCAGGAATAAGTGCAGAGAATCACTGGGCATGCTACAAAACAAACACAACACAAAAGCAAAACAAAACACCCAAAAGAGAAAATCTTTGCTTACTTTTGGGATAATTTCCAAGATAAATTAAAAAGCAAAGGAGGGAATGGGAGTCCTTGGGAAGATGCACTGTGGTAGTGGGCATGGAGTTAGAATGAAGTATGCATGAAACCCTATCATTAATATTTTTGTAAATCACAGCACCTCAAATTGAGAAAAAGAAAGCCAAGAACAAATATAATATGCAAGATTCTGGTCTATAAAGGGAATGGGAGAAAGTATTTGATTATAAATGGGTAAAGGAAACTTGTTCAAATGAGGAACAAGAAAAGAAAGATATTCCTGTTTTATATATTGTTTCAGAACCATTTGCATATATACCCATTTGTCATTTTATTCTGTAACCGAATCCCTCTCATTTTAGCAAGAAAATACAGGTTTCAATGTATTTAACGACACGTTCATATTTTCCACATAATTTTCTTATTTTCTTTTTGTTCCCATGCAACAAAATGTTTATTACCATTCAATCTGCAACACAGATGACATTTATACCTGTGTGTACAGCATTGGTGAAGACCCTTGCACATGGGCTTTCAGTTAGAGCACCCACTCCTCACACTTCTATCTCCCTACACATCACAGAGACTGAGACAGGCCAGTTCTAGTTCTTTGTGACTTATCCTCCTCAGGGCTAGCCAGGAAAACAGCTCTTGCCTCTGGGACTATATTATGAGAAAGATGCACATTACATTTTGTTATTTAATGTGAAAGCAATTTAGCCAACAAAGTGAGGAAAGGTGTCTAGAAAAAGAAACAAGGACTTGGCATCATGAACCAACCCCTTAATCAAACCTATTTCCTACTGATGAGCCCAATATATGTTCTTTTTAGTTTAATTTAGTGCCACAGGTAGGACTGGAGTTAAGTTGCTTCCTAGAATGCTGCTGAATTTTTGTTCACGGCATACAGTCGTCCCCCCCACACCCCAGACCACCAGGGGTTACTCGGGAGCACAGAGCCAATAACAGCCCCTGAGCACTCCACATGCTGGTCCCAACCTCCCACCCCCAAGCTTCCAAATTACAGTGTTACAGAATATCACATATCTTCTTCTACTCAAGAGTTTGGAGCTAATCTATTTTACCAAGTTTTTCTTATTTCGCTTTTATTTTAGAAACATTGGATTGTATTCTTATTTTGGTGATTATTACTTGGTTATCTTGATTTTTAACCTTTTCCAGAGAAGAGAGGTGCCTAAAATGCTTGTTTTTGCCTCTATTGGGAAAGAAGTTCACTTTCTTTCTAAATCAAATTTCTTTCTTTTTTTTTTTTTAGCTCATAGGTATAAGACGAGTATTCTTATTACTATTTTTTAGAAATACTAGATTATATTTCAATATTGGTGATAACCTGGGAGTGGTCCCAGTTTTATAATTAAATATCTTCCCCCATCACTCCCTCCTCCCTCCCTGCCTCCTTCCCTTCCTTCAAAATCATTCCTGGCAGACTTGGGGAACATATGGGTTGCTGAGTGTCGAACCTGGGTTGGCAGCATGCAAGGCAAACGCTCTACCTGCTGTGGTTCAACATTTTCTTTATATGAAACAAAACAAAACAGATGGCTAGGGATATAATACAAATGTGAGAGGTGGGACAGAGCAATAGAACAGGACTAACCTTTGAGCCCTGCCTATATCCTAAAATCAAACAGAATAAATAAGGGGCACATGCTTTGCAGTTGTAAGACCTTGATTTGACCCTTGTTCTACATGTCTCCTGAGCACTACAGGGTTAGCTTAGTGGCCCTGGTACGATAGGGTGCACAGTACCCCTGGGCTCCAGAAATGAATCATCTGGTCAAACATCACTGGGAATGTCTGGGAGATTTCCAACCTACCCTAGCTCACCCTCCTCCATCTCCCCTAAAAAAAAATTAAAGCTATTTATTCACTTAACATTATTTTTTATTATTGTCACTGAGAAAACCAGAGGTCAAATTCATTTGTTTTACTTTCAATAAAAATGCAGCAGCACTGAACTCACTGCCTCAGGCTTGTACGGTGCTTTTGCAAAGGAGCTAGCAAGACCTGAGTCATCCGGTCTTTTATTTTTACTAGGTAGGAGGGTTGGCTTGCTGGGGTCACAATCACATGTGCTCAGGGGTCAGCCCTGCCTTTTAGGCAATTCTGGGATCGCTCCTGGTGATACTAAGGGGACCATCTAAGATGCTAGGGATCAACCTGGACTTAGGCAAGTGCAAGCAGGCACCTTGCTCCTCACACTCTCTCTGACCTTCTAGTCTTCTCTTTAAAAAATCTTCAATACACAATTTTATCGTCAAAAGAGTTTAACCTAAATAACAAATGTGTGGAACAAAAAACATAGACCCAAACAATAGTTATCTTAAAAACATCTATTCTTGGGGTCAGGGTGATAACACAGTGTGTATAGGGCGTTTGTTTTGCATGTGGATGACCAGGGTTCAATCCCCGGCATCCCATATAGTCAGTTCCCTAAGCCTTCCAGGAGTGATTTCTGAGTGCTGAGCCAGTAGTAACTCTGACACCGCTGGTGTGGCCTTCCCTCTAAAAAACAAAAAACACCTATTCTAAAATATACCCAACAATACTTCTGTTAAGAAATTAGAAACAACAGTTCAGAAGTGAGCCAGAGACAGAACAGCAAGTAGGGCACCTGGCTTGCATGCAACCTACTTGGGTTCAATGCCCAGCACCATATATGCTTCCCTAAGCCCTACCAGGAGTGATCCCTGAGTTCAGAACCAGGAATAAGTCCTGAGAACAGCAAGATGTGTATCACAAACAAAACAAAAAAAGCTCAAATATCAGAGGAAAAGAAACTATCACCTATTGAGGTACAATGAAGGACAAAAATAAGGCCTTATATTAAATACACAATGGTATTTTTTGACTTTGTCCTGTAATATTTTACCCAGTTTTTCAATTCAGTGTTTGGGGGCTACTCTAGGCTTAGTGCTCACTCCTGGTAGGGCTGGAGGGAGGAATAAGTGACAAATCAAACCTAGAGCCCTTCGTGCTAGTTCCTCAGTCCCTCAAATACCCTTTTTAAAGAAATGCAAAGTAGTGTTTCCAATTTTTCTAACCCACGTTTTAAGATTCTTCATACAATAAAGAAACTAAAGTCAAAATAATTATCTAATGATCTTGTTAAATGGTGAGAAATTTGGAAGATACCAACCACGTAATGAAGACTCACCTTTTTTCTCCGGAAAAGATTAAAAATTAAGGTATCCAAGCTGCTAGACGTTAAGATAATAAAAGCAGTGAACATATACTCCTCACAACTAGGGAAGCTATGGAACTCACAGCCTGGCAGTAATTTAAATAACTGGAATTACCTACCTTTCAACATTTCCCCCAAAGAATACACTGAAGTTCAAATGGCCAATAACCTTTAGCAAAGAATCATTTTGGTAAGTCAATCGTAAGTCTTTCTAAAAAGATGAGTAGAACCAACTTCATGCTACAAAGGTGGGAATGTGGAATTATAATATGGGTTGATCAATCACTGGCCTAAATAATGCAATAAATAGCACCCTAGTTACTATTTTATATTATATTGGCAAATAATATACAGATCTCTAAAAATCAATGATAGATCAAGACTTGCCAGTGTTACATAAATTTATATGATTAAAAATGATTGTTTTTGCTTCTACTAAGAGGGCAAACATACTCAATTATTTTTAAACCAAAAAAAATTTTTTGAGCTCATAGGTACAAGGCATTACTTACTTCTTTGAATAAAAACATTAGTTCAGCAACAGATTTTTTTTTTTTTTTTTTGGTTTTGGTTTTTGGGTCACACCCGGCAGTGCTCAGGGGTTACTCCTGGCTCCATGCTCAGAAATTGCTCCTGGCAGGCACGGGAGAGCATATGGGGCACGGGGATTTGAACCGATGACCTTTTGCATGAAAGGCAAACGCCTTACCTCCATGCTATCTCCCGGGCCCCAGCCCGGGTTTATTTGGGGGTTCCACTTTGCACTGTTCAGAGATAGTTCCCTGGCAGTCTAAGAGGACCAGATGCTTAGGGCTAGTCATGTGCAAGGCAAGCGCAGTACCCACTGGCCTCCAGCCCTCCAGATTTCCATTTTATTTCTGATGGTAACCTACTTTCTTTTACTAGATTAAGAAAGATTCACATCGATTTTAAAGATTAATACTCATCAAAGATGACCTGCAAAATGCTGGTTAATCTATGGTCAAAAATATAGATGGCTCTATGGAGGTAAGGCGTTTGCCTTTCATGCAAAAGGTCATCGGTTCGAATCCCGGTGCCCCATATGGTCCCCTGTGCCTGCCAGGAGCAATTTCTGAGCATGGAGCCAGGAGTAACCCCTGAGCACTGCCGGGTGTGACCCAAAAACCAAAACCAAAAAAAAAAAAAAAAAATCTGTTGCTGAACTAATGTTTTTATTCAAAGAAGTAAGTAATGCCTTGTACCTATGAGCTCAAAAAATTTTTTTTGGTTTAAAAATAATTGAGTATGTTTGCCCTCTTAGTAGAAGCAAAAACAATCATTTTTAATCATATAAATTTATGTAACACTGGCAAGTCTTGATCTATCATTGATTTTTAGAGATCTGTATATTATTTGCCAATATAATATAAAATAGTAACTAGGGTGCTATTTATTGCATTATTTAGGCCAGTGATTGATCAACCCATATTATAATTCCACATTCCCACCTTTGTAGCATGAAGTTGGTTCTACTCATCTTTTTAGAAAGACTTACGATTGACTTACCAAAATGATTCTTTGCTAAAGGTTATTGGCCATTTGAACTTCAGTGTATTCTTTGGGGGAAATGTTGAAAGGTAGGTAATTCCAGTTATTTAAATTACTGCCAGGCTGTGAGTTCCATAGCTTCCCTAGTTGTGAGGAGTATATGTTCACTGCTTTTATTATCTTAACGTCTAGCAGCTTGGATACCTTAATTTTTAATCTTTTCCGGAGAAAAAAGGTGAGTCTTCATTACGTGGTTGGTATCTTCCAAATTTCTCACCATTTAACAAGATCATTAGATAATTATTTTGACTTTAGTTTCTTTATTGTATGAAGAATCTTAAAACGTGGGTTAGAAAAATTGGAAACACTACTTTGCATTTCTTTAAAAAGGGTATTTGAGGGACTGAGGAACTAGCACGAAGGGCTCTAGGTTTGATTTGTCACTTATTCCTCCCTCCAGCCCTACCAGGAGTGAGCACTAAGCCTAGAGTAGCCCCCAAACACTGAATTGAAAAACTGGGTAAAATATTACAGGACAAAGTCAAAAAATACCATTGTGTATTTAATATAAGGCCTTATTTTTGTCCTTCATTGTACCTCAATAGGTGATAGTTTCTTTTCCTCTGATATTTGAGCTTTTTTTGTTTTGTTTGTGATACACATCTTGCTGTTCTCAGGACTTATTCCTGGTTCTGAACTCAGGGATCACTCCTGGTAGGGCTTAGGGAAGCATATATGGTGCTGGGCATTGAACCCAAGTAGGTTGCATGCAAGCCAGGTGCCCTACTTGCTGTTCTGTCTCTGGCTCACTTCTGAACTGTTGTTTCTAATTTCTTAACAGAAGTATTGTTGGGTATATTTTAGAATAGGTGTTTTTTGTTTTTTAGAGGGAAGGCCACACCAGCGGTGTCAGAGTTACTACTGGCTCAGCACTCAGAAATCACTCCTGGAAGGCTTAGGGAACTGACTATATGGGATGCCGGGGATTGAACCCTGGTCATCCACATGCAAAACAAACGCCCTATACACACTGTGTTATCACCCTGACCCCAAGAATAGATGTTTTTAAGATAACTATTGTTTGGGTCTATGTTTTTTGTTCCACACATTTGTTATTTAGGTTAAACTCTTTTGACGATAAAATTGTGTATTGAAGATTTTTTAAAGAGAAGACTAGAAGGTCAGAGAGAGTGTGAGGAGCAAGGTGCCTGCTTGCACTTGCCTAAGTCCAGGTTGATCCCTAGCATCTTAGATGGTCCCCTTAGTATCACCAGGAGCGATCCCAGAATTGCCTAAAAGGCAGGGCTGACCCCTGAGCACATGTGATTGTGACCCCAGCAAGCCAACCCTCCTACCTAGTAAAAATAAAAGACCGGATGACTCAGGTCTTGCTAGCTCCTTTGCAAAAGCACCGTACAAGCCTGAGGCAGTGAGTTCAGTGCTGCTGCATTTTTATTGAAAGTAAAACAAATGAATTTGACCTCTGGTTTTCTCAGTGACAATAATAAAAAATAATGTTAAGTGAATAAATAGCTTTAATTTTTTTTTAGGGGAGATGGAGGAGGGTGAGCTAGGGTAGGTTGGAAATCTCCCAGACATTCCCAGTGATGTTTGACCAGATGATTCATTTCTGGAGCCCAGGGGTACTGTGCACCCTATCGTACCAGGGCCACTAAGCTAACCCTGTAGTGCTCAGGAGACATGTAGAACAAGGGTCAAATCAAGGTCTTACAACTGCAAAGCATGTGCCCCTTATTTATTCTGTTTGATTTTAGGATATAGGCAGGGCTCAAAGGTTAGTCCTGTTCTATTGCTCTGTCCCACCTCTCACATTTGTATTATATCCCTAGCCATCTGTTTTGTTTTGTTTCATATAAAGAAAATGTTGAACCACAGCAGGTAGAGCGTTTGCCTTGCATGCTGCCAACCCAGGTTCGACACTCAGCAACCCATATGTTCCCCAAGTCTGCCAGGAATGATTTTGAAGGAAGGGAAGGAGGCAGGGAGGGAGGAGGGAGTGATGGGGGAAGATATTTAATTATAAAACTGGGACCACTCCCAGGTTATCACCAATATTGAAATATAATCTAGTATTTCTAAAAAATAGTAATAAGAATACTCGTCTTATACCTATGAGCTAAAAAAAAAAAAAGAAAGAAATTTGATTTAGAAAGAAAGTGAACTTCTTTCCCAATAGAGGCAAAAACAAGCATTTTAGGCACCTCTCTTCTCTGGAAAAGGTTAAAAATCAAGATAACCAAGTAATAATCACCAAAATAAGAATACAATCCAATGTTTCTAAAATAAAAGCGAAATAAGAAAAACTTGGTAAAATAGATTAGCTCCAAACTCTTGAGTAGAAGAAGATATGTGATATTCTGTAACACTGTAATTTGGAAGCTTGGGGGTGGGAGGTTGGGACCAGCATGTGGAGTGCTCAGGGGCTGTTATTGGCTCTGTGCTCCCGAGTAACCCCTGGTGGTCTGGGGTGTGGGGGGGACGACTGTATGCCGTGAACAAAAATTCAGCAGCATTCTAGGAAGCAACTTAACTCCAGTCCTACCTGTGGCACTAAATTAAACTAAAAAGAACATATATTGGGCTCATCAGTAGGAAATAGGTTTGATTAAGGGGTTGGTTCATGATGCCAAGTCCTTGTTTCTTTTTCTAGACACCTTTCCTCACTTTGTTGGCTAAATTGCTTTCACATTAAATAACAAAATGTAATGTGCATCTTTCTCATAATATAGTCCCAGAGGCAAGAGCTGTTTTCCTGGCTAGCCCTGAGGAGGATAAGTCACAAAGAACTAGAACTGGCCTGTCTCAGTCTCTGTGATGTGTAGGGAGATAGAAGTGTGAGGAGTGGGTGCTCTAACTGAAAGCCCATGTGCAAGGGTCTTCACCAATGCTGTACACACAGGTATAAATGTCATCTGTGTTGCAGATTGAATGGTAATAAACATTTTGTTGCATGGGAACAAAAAGAAAATAAGAAAATTATGTGGAAAATATGAACGTGTCGTTAAATACATTGAAACCTGTATTTTCTTGCTAAAATGAGAGGGATTCGGTTACAGAATAAAATGACAAATGGGTATATATGCAAATGGTTCTGAAACAATATATAAAACAGGAATATCTTTCTTTTCTTGTTCCTCATTTGAACAAGTTTCCTTTACCCATTTATAATCAAATACTTTCTCCCATTCCCTTTATAGACCAGAATCTTGCATATTATATTTGTTCTTGGCTTTCTTTTTCTCAATTTGAGGTGCTGTGATTTACAAAAATATTAATGATAGGGTTTCATGCATACTTCATTCTAACTCCATGCCCACTACCACAGTGCATCTTCCCAAGGACTCCCATTCCCTCCTTTGCTTTTTAATTTATCTTGGAAATTATCCCAAAAGTAAGCAAAGATTTTCTCTTTTGGGTGTTTTGTTTTGCTTTTGTGTTGTGTTTGTTTTGTAGCATGCCCAGTGATTCTCTGCACTTATTCCTGACTCATGCCTGGCATTGCCTACAAGACTATATGCAGTGAGAAGCATCTAATGCCAGTGGTCCTCAAACTACGGCCCGAGGGCCACATACTATATTTGTTCCCGTTTTGTTTCTTCACATCAAAATAAGATGTATGCAGTGTGCATAGGAATTTGTTCGTAATTTTTGTTTTTACTATACTCTGGCCCTCCAATGGTCTGATGGACAGTGAACTGGGCCCCTGTTTAAAAAGTTTGAGGACCCCTGAATCCATTTGGTTGGATGCATGCAAAGAAAGTGCTTTAACCCACTCTTATACTCCCCATTCCCAACCATCAATTTGTTTGGATGACTAAATGGCTAGGATTATAGCTATCTAGTCCTTAAGGATAATGGGATGTTTGCCATCACCTGTCTATATCTCTTAGATTTCTTCATTGCTTACGGTACAAATCAGGTTTGTTTTTGTTTTTGTTTTTTGTTTTTTGTAAAACCTTTTCATGTTTCTCCAATCGATCCAAATACCTTTCTAGATTTCTCTTGTTTGGCTCTTCTATTGTTTGACTAGTTTATGCCTCACCAATTCTTACACACCACAGCCTGTACTTCAGCTTTGACCATTCAGAGTTCTTCCAAATAAGCAATACCTTTCAAGATTCCTTGGCCCACAACAGCTCCTAGTCATATTTTATGTCTGAGTGAGGTCACATTTCTTCCTATTTTCTCAAGAGTAATAATCTTTTGAGGGCTGCTACACTACCTAAATGTTGTTGTTATTGTTTGTAATGTTAAGTTGTTATTTTATTTACATATCCCTCTTGAATAGCTTGAGGAGACAGTTAATTTTCATTTGTTTGAGCAGCATTTAATTGTTGATATAAATATTGAATATAAATAAGCAGTGGAATTTTAAGTCCAAAATGCCACCAGTTTAAGGAATTATATCACTATAACAGAATAGTACTTTGCTGTAGTTCACAGCTGTTGGTAAAAATGACAGGTTCATAATGTCCCGGAGACTGGTTCAGCCTAGGATGATAATTTTTCCTGGTTATAAGAATTTACCAGTGTCACTGTCGCAGTTCTCATGTAACACTTAAGACTTGAACTGCATTTATGCAACTTACATGCGTTCTACTTAATTCATATGATGTGGAAAAAAAAAACAAAGAATATGGTCACAAAATGTTTAGGGCCGTTTTAACTCTTACCTTACATCATTGAGTCTGGGGTAAATTAAAATGATTTATAATGAAAGATTTTTTTTTCTTTTTTGGTTTTTGGGGCCACACCCGTTTGATGCTCAGGGGTTACTCCTGGCTGAGTGCTCAGAAATTGCCCCTGGCTTGGGGGGACCATGTGGGACACCGGGGGATCGAACCGTGGTCCTTCCTTGGCTAGCGCTTACCTCTAGCGCCACCTCATTGGCCCCATAATGAAAGATTTTTAGGATGTGTTGTTATTGTTGCCTGGAGAGGGTGGTTTGGACACATACCCAACAGAATCAGGATCTATTCTTGTCTCTGTGCTCAGGAGCACTCCAGGGCAATACCAGGGGACTCTGTGTACTGATGGTGATGTTGAGCAAAGTTGGTGTGATACAATGCAAGTTCCTTAACCCCTGCTCTCACTTTCTAGCCCAACCTTTTATTGTTCTGTTTTCCTTTTACTAGCACTTCATGTCCCACTGTCATATGTATCTTTCAACTTTTATTTCCCTTTCCTCATACTTTTGCCCGGGTTTTTGTATTTGTTCAAGAAAACAAAAACAGATATTGTCTGAGAGTTCATTCAGATTCATAGTCTTTGTGGTAGTTATAAGTCAAAAAAAAATATGTGTAGGTTCAGAGATGTATTCTGAAAAGTTATGTTGCAGAAAAGCAATTTTCTGGTTCAGCTAGCTATTCCTATGTCTTATTGAACACTTAACTGATTTCCAAAGACATAGAATAGATTTTGTGACTACAAGCAATTCTTTACTCTGAAGCTGCCTTTTAGGGAAAAGGAAAATGACTCAAAGGACTGGAGCACGTGCTTTCCATGCAGAAGCCCTGTTTCAGGCCCTGGCACTGCATGGTGTAGTGGAAAATGAAGGGGAAAGAAAGCATTTAAAGATGTGAAAGGATTTGGCTACTTGCAAGGTGTAATCAGGAAGGATGCCAGGGTGATAAGGAGCAGCTTGGTTGAACTTATAACTTTGTATGCATAGAGAGGAATCAGATTTGGGGCAGGGGTTGCTTTTGTTTGGGGGCACAACTGGCAGTGCTCAGGGTTTACTCCTAGTTCAGCATTTAGGGGCCATTTAACTATGGGGGTTGAGATTGAACCCAGGTCACTGCATTCAAGGCAAATGTCATACCTGCTATACAATGACTCCAGCCCCAAGAAAATTAGTATTTAAAGGTTAAAAAGAAATTAAAAAGCTCTCTGGAGATAAAGAAGTAGTTTGAGAGCAAACAGTATTTCTCAAACTTTATCTTTTCATGTTCTGATCATTTAACAATTTACAGTTTTGTTTTTATAACTCCTATTGATGCTGGGTTTTTGTTTGCTGTTCTTTATCAAAACATAACTCAGAATCTGTCTCTATCACAGTGTCATGTGATGTACAGTTGTCTTGTTTTTTTAAAATTTAATCACTTCACTGTAGTGTAGGATATGAGTAACCAGATTAAGAAGTAAAGAAGTGGGGAGTGGGGGTTGGAATGATAGCAAAGCAGGTAGTGTTTGTTCGCTTTTATGCAGCTGACTCTGGTTTATCCCTCGCATCCCAGGTGGTCTCCTGAACCTACCAGGAGTAACTTCTGAGCATAGAGCGAGGAATAACTAAGCACCACCAAGTGTGGCCCCAAATCAAACAAAACTAAAAAACAAACAAAAAAAGTAAAGAAGAAAGCTTAACAAGATGAGTTGTGAAAAAGCATTTAGGAGCCCTGGGTCTGATCCTTTTGGTACATGTAACATGCTTCCTAAAGCACTGCCAGGTGTGTCCCCAAAACCAATCAGGAAATAAAGTAAATATGGGCCAAAGAGATAGCATGTACAGCAACAATAAAAAAAAATGTGAAAATTACTGTATCTTGGGGCCCGGGAGATAGCATGGAGGTAAGGCGTTTGCCTTTCCTGCAAAAGGTCATCGGTTCGAATCCCGGTGCCCCATATGGTCCCCTGTGCCTGCCAGGAGCAATTTCTGAGCATGGAGCCAGGAGTGACCCCTGAGCACTGCCAGGTGTGACCCAAAAACCACAAAAAAAAAAAAAAAAAGAAAGAAAGAAAAGAAAAGAAAATTACTGTATCTTGCAATGAGGTCATTAAATCATTGTCAGAAGGTTTACAAAGTTCTTTGTTGCTCCTTGATCTTTCTGTTACTTGTTTTTTGTTTCTGAACATTAGGTGACTTCAGATGCACATTGACTTCTAAATGGGGGTGCTTCTTCTGAAATGACAGTATTGAAAAATTGGAGTTTTCGTTTGGCTGCATATGCAGCCGGATGATTCAGGAATTTCAAGCTCCCTGGCTGATACTGCAGCTTTTGTGGGGTGTGGTTTCAGATGATAGGCCTTTTGGAAGTATGAGACGGGAATGGGGCGTTACCCCCACACTCACTTCAGAAAAGTCCAAATATTGGCACACCTGGTGATTTGGTCAGTTTGGTGTCTGCAGAGATCAGAGTGGTCTTAGTGCTCAGTGCTCAGTGGTGAAGCTGGACTTTGGATGAAGCTGCAGTCGTGGGTGGTGGGTCCAGCTGGCCTGGTGGGAACTTGGCCCACCTCTCCTCCAGAGATCACCAACTTTTAGCTGCACAGATGATGACTGTGCATGATGTACCCATGTTTTTTCATGGCTTGATTTATATCTCCTCTTAGAGTAGTTAATCTCTTATATTTTCAAGAGTGATTATCAGTCTAACTTGCCCTTATGGCACGGAAAGAATTTTCCTCTAGAGGGCGTACACTACAAAGCCACTGTTCCCAGGTAAAACTGGGAATATTTATTCCGTCAAACATCTCTTTCCATGTTTCTGCTCAAAAGGAAAAAAACCTTGTGTTAATCTAATGTTTTCACCATTTTTATTACTGTGCCTTTAAGAAACGTTTAACATTTATTCTATCTTGGCGAAATGTATTAACTTAAGATGGAGAAATAGTTGATATTGCTCTTGTCTTTTTGTCAGTTTTTTACTTTTTTTTTTTTTTTTTTTTTTTTTTTTTTTTTT
>PVKC010024802.1:0-16717 GCA_004027635.1 Crocidura indochinensis | reverse complement strand
TTTTCTGGGGTTTCTTTTGGTTGGTACTCTTCGGGCATGCAGGATTTGATCACATACATTCTTTAGCTCTGGAAGTTTCTCTTTAATGATATTCTTGACCGTTGATTCTTCCTGGAAATTTTCTTCCTGGGTCTCTGGGACTCCAATGATTCTTAAGTTGTTTCTGTTGATCTTATCATAGACTTCTATTTTCATCTGTTCCCATACTTTGACTATATTTTCCATTGTCTGTTCATATGTTTTAAGTTTTTTTTTTCCAATCTCTCCCACTGTATATAGTTGTTATTTATCTCTTCCACAGCACCAATTCTAATCTCAGCTTCTTCTATTCTGGTGTTGAGCTTATCCATTTTGTCATTCAATTCATTTACTGAGATTTTCAGGCCTGCTAGTTGACATGTTATTTCAGTTTGGAGTTTTGTGATTTCTGTCTTCATATTTTCTTGGTTCTTAATAGTGTTCTGTTCAACTTGATCCATGGTTTCTTTGACTTCTTTGAGCATCTTCCATATTGTTTTTCTAAAGTTCTTTTCTGAGAGATTGATTAGTTCGTTGGACATTATCTGGTCATCAGAATTGTCGTCTTAGTTCTCTATGTCTGATGCTCACCTGCCTTGTTTCCCCATTGTCACACTTGTATTGTGGGTTTTTCTACGTGTTGTGGTGGTATTCATTGGGTAAGTGATGTACCTGGCCACACTCCTCTGGCTCTGCCCTTTCTGGGTGGTTTGATTTGCCCGCAGGAACGCTGATGAAATCCAGTCTCTGGCAGCATCAGGAATGCTGGTGAGATTGGATCTCAGGCAGCAGGAAACCTCTGCGCCCCTCTGAGTCCCAGCACAAAGCAGCAGGGTTTAGTGTGTATACTCTCTACCTGCCTCTGAAACAGGCAGCCTCACCCGCAGGAATGCTGATGAAATCCACAGTGGGAGGAAAGCTGGTGAGATCGGATCTCATACGGCTGGAAACCGCATGACCCAAGATGGCCTCTGTGCCCCTCTGAGTCCTGGCACAAAGCCACCAAGTGTTTTTTTTTTTTTTTCATGTCTGTGGAATTTCTTCTTTTTTGTCCCTTTTCAGAGGAACAAATAGAGGTAGGTTATAGCATCCAACATGCTCACTCTGTTTCCAAAAACACTTCACAGTTCATTTAGGCTGAGAAGTATTGCTAATTATATGAACCTGCTTGATTTCTCTCTGGGCTCTGCAGATGAAGAAAAAGCACTTTGAACAATTGTGAATAGTTACTACTCTAGAATAATTTAAGGATTACTCTCCAATAGACTGGCGATCTCAGAAATTTAGAATTTAAAACTTGGCAAGGAAGTAGTTGGACATGGTGGCACACTTGTAGAGTAGATAGCTCTTGAGTTAAATGTAGGCAGGGGGATAAAGTGCTTCTTGTATAAACAAAACTACCCAAACCATTTTATTAGAGAAGAGTGACCTTGGTACAAGTGAATGAATCAGGCAGGAGTCACTTGTTATTTCCAAAAGACCCTTGGAGTAAGATAAAGTAGCATAGACCTGGTAAAAATATTAGTGCTGACATAATTTTATGGGTTTAGAGGGGAGAGTTTTGGAATTCCCAGTTTGCTATAAGAAGCACTATTTAGCCTGAGTTAGGATTGGGGCTTGATAAACCCAGGAACATTTAATTTTCTAACTATTATTCTCATCCTTCTAAAGAATAGTTATCTTTGTTTTTTATTTTTTTTGTTTGTTTTTGGGTGACACCAGAGTAACTCAGGGGTTATTTTTGGGTCTGCACTCAGAAATCACTCCTAGCGGGCTGGGGGAACCCATATGGGATGCTGGAATTTGAACCACAGTCTGTCCTGGATCAGCTGCGTGCAAGGCAAATGCCCTTCCACTTTGCTACCCAAATTATCCCCAATAGGTAGTTTTTATCATAATTTTCTCCTTTGACATAAAAATGCTCTTAGTGTATCTGTTATTGAAGACACCCCTCACAGTAAATTAGACATTTGGTGCACTGTCCTTAAACCAGTTACTAATCAGGGCTCGTCTTTAGAAACTCTCTGAACTTCCTCAGACTCTATGCATTAATACAATTTTTTTTTGTAGGCAAGGTTGTAAATGCCCCCATAATTTTTATTAAATTGTCCAAGTAGGATGGCAATTTCTATAAAATCAAGAATAAATTTATGAAGCAAAATCGGTCTCATCCTAGGGATTGAATTTCTGATGCAATGGCAGGTGGGTATGAAAGATGTGTCTTTAATAGGTGCTATGGGCTTAGGGTTCTACTCAGTTCTTGAATAATTTCGTCCTCTGGAGTAAAAGGTGAATAGGATTAGGTGCTAAGTGTCACCAATAGAAAAACAGAGCAGAGATTGAGCTAAAGCTTAAAATTCTTGTCTTTAAGATGACAAAGCTGAAACTAAATGCAAGTTGGTTCTAGGCAAAACCTAATATCAACAACCACAACTTTAATATTAATCATAAGTTTTATTTTCAACTGGAAGGATCAAGGCATAGGAATGTGAATGACTTGTTCAAGTTCTTTGCCACTTGGCAAAGCAAGTTCCCTTCTTCAAGTTGGAAAGGCTGCTGGCATAGGCAGTGCTTTTATCACAGGTCCTGGGCAGCCTATGCTCAGGAAGTCAGCCTACTGCCTGTGTCTTGGCACTGCCAGGCTGGGCACATATTCCTGCTCCCGCATGCACAGCAGTCCATTTTCTCCAGAAATATGCCATTCAAGAGCACAGAGTTCCTCTTTCTCTGACCTTCCCTCCCATGGCTTCATCCCTGGTTTCTTGGCCTAACATGTCTCTGGCCCAAATAATCTCAAAATAACACATGGTATTCTGCCTGCCAGAATCCCTGTCTGGCCTGATGACTCCTGGTTTGAATATCTATGCAAAAGATAGAAGTTAGCTTACCATGCCTCCTACTTTGGCTCAGGCTTGACCAGAGGGAGGAAAGTTATTTCTTCCATTTTTATGATTGATCACAGCCTAAGGGAATTTCTTTTTGATATTGCTTTAAATTGTGTGATCAATTCCCCCCCCTGGAATACCACAAGGAGTTTCTATAAGTGGAAGTTTAGGAGAAGATACCCCAGCCATGGACCAAAGGTATGCTAATGGTGTTACCAGGAAAATGGCACACCACCACCTACTAGAAAATGTGATATTAGCAATCGCTTTACCTTTTGTGTATTGATTTTAGTCTCTAAAAGGGAGAGTAAAAATTAACAATGTTCTAGCTACTGGGAAAGTGAAATGAGAGCATGCAAATAAAAAATAATGGCTATAACATTGCTTAGGAAAATTCCTGAAAATTTTCCAGCACTTAATCCAAGATTTATGTTTATTATCTATGGGCAGAGACTGATAATTCACTGGATGCTGAAATTTAGGGTGGGGATTTGGAGATGTTGATGCCACAGAGATAGAGCAAGCGAATCTAAAATAGGCAAAGCTGAAGGTCAGAGTGGCATGGGAGGTAGTGAAGGAACTAGAGGTTCCTGACTTGACTGGGTATATTAGGACTTTGGGAAGAAGTGAGAACACATTCCAGCTTTTTGAAATTGGTGAGATAGTTCAGGTTTCTATTGCATAGATCACTAGAAATCATTTCCACACAAAATGGAAAATCTCATATAAGATATATAAAGGACTCTGCCATCAATTCTGGTAGATCATTGAAAGGAACCACAGGATCTCCCAAAGACTGTCAGAAGTGACTCCAAAGTATAGACCTGGAAGTAGACCCTGAGAGCACTAGTAACTTCATTAAGTTACTATGAGTTTAGGATTGTTTTTTATAGTAGTTAGCTTACCTTGTTGGTTAGGATAAAAAAGAGACCATAAGGTAAATCAGGGGTCTGGTTCAATGGCTCTGATGGGAAGCAGACTAATTTGGAAGCATTTGAAGTGAAAATAAGTGAAAGTGAAAGATGAACTTGCCTTAGTGACTAAATAAATGGTGTGTGTGTGGGGGGGGAGTGGTTGGAGGAGAATAGGAGAGAAATCAATGTAAGATCAAAAGACAGGACTAGGGAAATGATGATAAAAGATATTTTGTTTGTGCTCATTTGAGGAAATTATACCAAAAAGTAACTAAATAAGAGCTTCTCAATGTTGGCATTATTAATATTTTTATATATGGGAAACACTTTCTTGTACATTGCAAGATACTTACCAGATCTTGATCATCATCCTCTTGGGGCTCTCCTGTATTACTTTTCAATTATGATAGCTCATGATGTCCTCCTTTCCAGCCCTGCTGAGTGTCTGGTTATGGAGGTGCCAAATCTGCCCTAGTTGATAACCACTGTGCTAGAAGAAATTGGAGAGGTACATGAGTCTAAGTAGTTTAAATTTTGTAAAATCCCTTTTCATCATTTACACTTTCAGTTCTGCAAGGGTCAGACTTCTGACTATTGCTAGACATTAGCAGCTCAGTATGGGTTCCATGAAACTGTATCTCCAAGATATCTGGCCTTGTTTTGATAAGTCTCTGTGTACTCATATGCACTCTGGTTAGGAGAGAATAGAGTGGGATAGCGGGATAGATGACCAAACAGAGGGAATCAGGAAAGCCCTGGTGAAGATCAAACCTGGCTTCTCTTCTCTCATTACAAGGCAGTGGCAGTGTGGCTTCTCTTAGGTTCAGGAAAGGCCTGGGATCTCATGGGGCGTAGGTGTTTGCTTCAATACATTATCAACTGAGTTTCTAGCAGTTTTCCAAATGGGAGGAGAAAATCTCCTGATTGGTAACTGGTGGCATGGTTTGAGAGGATTCCCTGTTCATTTCCTATGTTTTATTATTTTTTTCCTGCTGCTTTTCAAAGAGCATTTTTTACAAGCTAGTATTCTATATTGCTCTCTGCCTGTATTCTGAGAAAGATAAATATTTTCAATATGTTTTCTGGAGCATATGCTCCCATTGAGAAAATGTATCCCTTATGGACAGAGCTATTTTGACCTCATTAGCTGCAAAGATCAGAGGGAATTTGACAAACAGGCCCTTTTATGCCCCCAAAGCCTCTGCTAGCTGGAGGTTGGTGCCACTTGGGGTGCACCTTTGGATTTCCCAGAGGGCTACGGCAGGAAGCAGAAGGGAGATTAGTGTACAGGTTTGTCAATGAAAGAGACCTAGCAGAGGCAGCTTGCTCTTGGTTTTCTACTCCAGACTCCCACTTAGCAGGAACAGTGAAGAGAGACGAGAGAGCTTCACAGAATTCTACAGAGGCTTAGAGATACCCCAGGGAGGCTCACACAGGTTGCAAAACCTTTAATAGTGAAGCATGGGGCTTTCTCTCAGAAAGAAATTTGGTGACAGAGTGTGACTGTAATTGATCCTACAGGTTCTAGCTTCAGCATCAAACATTCCAGAGTCCCGAAAACACCACTGTTGTTGACTCACTAGAAATGGTTACTCACCTTCCAGGATGCTTACTTCCCAGGCTAAGTTCTATGCACCTCCAAAGGACAGCAAATTCTACTGATGCCTTCCTCTTTAGCAGTGCCTCAGCTATGAGAAACTCCGCCTTTAGATTGGGGGGGGGGGATCACCCACTGTTCCATTGTTGGAGCTAGAATGTCCAGATTCAGACTGGCCAACTGCGTGACTTTAGACATATCAATAGTTTTTCTGCTCTAAGTAATCTCATCTGTGAATATCAGTGATTATACTTGCCTCTGCACTTGTTGTATGGCCAAATTAGATTCATATATATGAAACACTTGACTCGTAGAAGGCTGTTGCAGTGTAGATAATAAGACATAGTTGTTATTACTATGATTAATATCTAGTTCCTAAGATCCTTTATTAATAGGCAATAACTCCCGAGAATGGTGATCGTATAAGCCAACATCAACTAATAAGCCAGGTCAGTTAATGTTCATCTTATTTAAATTATCAGCGGCATTTGCACAGTTGATAATACTGGCCTGAAAGTATCAGGGAATGTTGCTTCTACTTGATTCTTGAGACATTATCAAGTCTCTCTCCCTATTTTTATTTATTTATTTTCTCAGTTTCATTTAATAAATCATCTTCTATACTTTTACCCATCTACAGATCAGGTTTTACTCTGTGGAATTTTTTGTTTCTGTTAATTCTCATTCTTTCTCAACCTAACTCATGGCTTTAAATTTTGACCCTAAAATTTCTAAATTTATCTTTTTGTATAGCATTATAAACATAGCTTTTTCATTCCAGCATAGACTCCTTTGTTTCACATATTTGGCAAATGTCTGCTCTTAGAAGTGGGTTTTTCACCCCTTTGGTGAAAGTAAATTCTTGATTTTATTTTAGTTTGTCCTTCTCTCACTTAATTCTGTTTATGACCATGGAAGAAAATCTTCTTCCTATGAAACTTTTTTCAATTAACAAGATCTTAGGATTCTTAGGTAGCAATACTGTATTTTTTTTCCCTTGAAACTCAAAGGACTCAGATTTAAAACGAAAACACTTCATCTTGTCTAGAAGTCAAGACTGACATTATCATGTTGATTCTAGACTGTCCTTCAGAAAATGACCTAATTTGACTAATTATCTTTGGTTTTTAAAGTTAAGGTGTGATGGAAAAGTTATGCAAGTATAAATCATGTGATTTACTTAAAATTTTCTCATTATTGTCATTCTTTTGAAGTTTTATTTTAATGTCTGAGTATCAAATTTGTTGCATAATGAGCAATGTAAATAATACATAATGTAATGAACGTGTGATTTTATCTTTTCAATAACATCGGAAATAGTAGATATTGTTTATTTGAAATTGATACTATATTTATGAAAACACAATTTAATATATGTAAGTATTAGTTTAGCTTTCTTCTGATTTTGGATAAGTTACTTAATATCCTGAACCATATATTTTCAGTTTGAAAATGAAACATTCTTATTTGCCAATTAGAAAATGTTTTCTTAATTCAATAGCTATATTCTACAGTATTATTTAATTATCTGAAACTCAGAAATTTATATTTATGCCAAGTTTTTACCTGGGTATTTCTTTCTTTCATATAAATACAAGTGAATGGCTGCATTTGGATGCACATATGTGTATGGACACTGGGGATTACAACCTGCACAATGATATATTATGACTTTAAGATAATACCTTACCCAGTCTCTATCTTCAGAAAATGACCTAACCAAATCATTTACTTTTAAAGCCACAACTCAGGTTGGAAATTTAAACAAAAACAAAACTGAGACTAGAACTCCTGTACAACTTAGACATCCAGTTCTTGACATAGCCCTCCCCTAAAATCAGAAAACATTAATTTAAAAAAATATCTGCACACTTATGTTCATTACAAAGCTTAGTATAATCAGGGTATAGGAATAATCCATGTATTCAATAAAAAATAAATGGATAAATAAATTGTGGTATATATAGACAGTGGAATATTATGTAGCTATAAGAAAAGGTGAAATCATACAGTTTACTGTAATGTAGATGTAATTGGATGGAAACATATTAAGCAACATAAGTCAGAGGCATAAGTTCAAATAATGGAAGAGAGAAAAAGAATAAACGATATCAAATAATTACAATCACTTGCCCTTAAATATACAAATGTTTAATAAAGTAGGAAAGGAAGAAGGGTTAAAAAGTTGGACCAGAAAAGATTCTGTCATGTCTCTAAACCTGTTAGGTCTTGTCTCCAGGCCTAGATTACTTGAGATAGAACAGATTCAGTCCACATCCATTGTTCCACCCACCCACACTGACTTCTGCTCAAATTTAAATGGCCCAGCTCCATAACCAATTTCAGAGAGAAGCTGCTCCAGCACTGCACCTGGTAGGCCCTAGATGCCATGATGCTTAATGATTCTGGTGATAGAGCTGTGGAAATGCATTGAAGCATACATAGTCACATGGCATTTTCAAAGTTCACTGTACTGATAGTCCACTTGAATACATAAAATTTGATGGGAAAATGAGTGAGTACGGAGCCTGTAGGTGTTCCCATGGCAGTATGCTTCAAGGGTGGAGAAACTCTGCATCACTTAGGCCAAGGGCATTTCCTTTCTAATTTTCCCAATATTTACCATGCCTATGCAAAAAATGGGAAGAAACACAACCGCTTTTTAAGAAGTTGCTCGTCTGTTTTCTTATTTTTTTTGTTTAGTGTTTTTGTTGTTGCTGTTTTTTGTTTTTGTTTTTTAACTGTAGCTGATGGTTTATGTTTTTTGATTTATTCTTGTCTTTATTCTTTTTGTACTTTTGTTGTTACTCCCTTATTGTTTTTTGTTTTTGAGTTATTACCTTTTTCTGCTTTTTTCCCTTCCTTATCTAAATAGTTACTTATAACATCTAATGGACTCTTAGTTTTTCTCTTTTTTGTTTGCCTCCTCAACCCCATGGTACCAGGACAAGACAGTCATATATTCATTAGGTGGAAATAAAAATGATCAGACTTGAACACCAAATCTAAAGTCAGCGACAACAGAATCGATAATCAATCTACAACAATTTGTACAAGAGGGAAACAGTTCCTCTAGCATTAAGGGGCATAAATGAGGGAGAAGGGGGATGCATGCTGGAAACAGAGACAAAGGGAGGACAGCACAGGTGGTGGGAATACCCTCATTCATTGTCACTATTGCCTTAAATATTTATGTGAAAGATTTGTAATTCACTTTTATCACAATAAAAATGTAAAAAAAAAGACAAAAGTGAAAAGAAAAATTAGATGGGAAATTGTAGAAACTCACTAAGTTCAATTAGCACAAACAGCGCAGTAGGCTCAACTAGCACCTAACAGCTCAGCAATCCTCAAACAATAACTTCAGTAACACAGTTATGAAATATTTGATATGAAAAGCAGTATAAAATTTTTTTGCCTGCTAAGAGGGCAAGCTGGAAGTGGATAGGTTGGTTACTTGGGACATTGATGAAGGAAAGATCATATTTGTGATGTTGAGCATTGAATGTCTAAAATGTTTCTGAACAACTCTGTAAATCACACTGTTTAAATAAAGTTTCAAATGTGGTAGTAGAAAAGAAAGGAAAACAGTTTTTCTTAAAAAAACAAACAAATAAATGAAAACAAACAAAAAAAACAACAACAACAGGTAGACCAGAGTTGAATGAAAACAATGGTGATATGTCATAATCACTTATTTGGTGGTGGGAAGGTGCAATAACTTTGTATATAAAACCAATAAACTTTAAAACTGTTGTAGCTATTAACTAAACTATTGTAATATAAATAAGTACAAAAGTTGTTTCAAGATTAAATTAAATTTCTTTTCTGCCTTCTTCTAGCCAGTCATTCTTATTCTCCTTGAAAATAAGTGAACACATATAGTATAAAATTTGAGCCCCCAAACAAATATGCACCTCTAAAATATACATTTTTAGAAGACACAAGAATGAAAAATGATGGATATTTTCTTAACATGGCAAAAGTTTTTTCCTTGGAAGCAAAAAGAGAAAAAAAATCACTCATTTATGTATCTGTATATCTATTTATATACCTATGTATCTATATATCTATCAATGTACTATGAAAGTTATAATGAGCATGAGGTAACTTGGGCAGAGCACCTTATAACTCTTCTGTCATGTGTTGATCATCATATGAAGCACTGAGTTTTCTTTTTTTTATTTTTATTGTGGTCAAAGTGCATTGCAAATATTTCACTGCATCATTTATGGTACATAGTGACAATGAATGAGGGGCATTCCCACTGCCAGTGCTGTCCTCCCTCCACCCCTGTTCCCAGCATGTATCCCATATATCCCTCCTTTACCCTTCAGAATGCTAGTGCAACTGGTCTCCACTTTACAGCTTATTGTACATTGACCATCCATTCCACCGTCATTGGAGATAAAAAGGATAAGAAAAAAGGGAGAAAAAATATTTGGTAACAACTACCAAAAAAAGAAAGAGAGGAAAATAAATGGAAGAAAAAAGAAAATAATGCAACTGGCAAATAAAAATAAAAATAAATCACCAAATAATAACCACAAGAGTGAAAAAGAAAGAGAAAAGTAGAAGAAAAAAGAGAAGGAAAATAAAGTAAAAAACTAACAAATCAAAACAAAACAAGAAAAGGTAGGGGTGCTGGAATGACAGGGTTTCTAGGAAAGAATCAGAAAAGCAAAAGGAAGATCTGAGTGAGATAGATGGTGTTGAATTCCAGATTATGAAAACTAGCAGGAATGCTATCTCATTTGATCCTCCTTCAAATCAGTCTTACGAGAATGAAGCTTCAGTTCACAGATGAACCCCATCCTCACTGATTGTATTCTGTTTTGGCTCCTCCCATTCATGCAAACCTATCTTGCTAGTGTCTTGCAGTTGTTTGGTAGATAAATAAGTTAAAAGAATATGCTTGAAAGTTTTAAGAAGTTTGTATTCTTTTTCTTAGTTTTAATTTAGGCATTGTTTATTGAATTTGATTCCCTTAAAAGTATTTAGGAGGGGGCAGAGTGGTGGCCCAAGCGGTAAGGTGTCTGCCTTGACAGCACTAACCTAGGACTGAGGTTCCATCACCCCTTCTACCCACCCCCCAGTCCCACGTGCACCCCATCCAAGCCAGGAGCGATTGTGAGTGCATAGCCAGAGTAACTCCTGAGCGTCACCTGGTGTGGCCCCAAAACCAAAAATAATAATAATAATAATAATAATAAATAAAGTATTTAGGATAAAAGGTGTGGGTAGTATAATTACATGTGCAGCAGGACTTTAAAGTTGAGCCAATGGCAAGAAGAGAAGTAGTAAAGATATAGGATGGTCAATGGTATTAAAATACTCCAGACAGATTTTCTACACTTGATCCAAGATCCTCACCCTCTCAATAAAACTGACCTTAGGAAACAAATAACAACTTTTAAAAGAAAATTCTTTGATAAAGAGAAGAAATAAAGGAGAGCTGGGAATATGAGCAAGAAAAAAGTGGAAAAGAAACATTGTAATTGCTGGTGGTATTTAAAATTGATTTTCATTTCTATTAAATTAAAATTACAACTCAATGCGAACTGACAGTCTCTCTCCTTAATGTGTGCTGGTGCCCAAGATAAATACTGATTTTAGTAGATTTAGAAATTCTCGATGACACTTCATTAGCAGTCATTTGCTCACAACCATGTGCTCAGATATATAGAAGGGGGGGGGATACATAGGCATCTTTATTGTATTAAGTGCGTTTTCAATTTTGTTGTAGTTTGTGCTTTTGCTTGTTTTGTTTATATAATTTCTCAAATCCATATATCTTTTTAACATCAGTCTGGCTATTCCGTTGCATCCTTAATTCTTGATCTGTCTGTTCATAAACCATGAGGTTTCAAGGGGTATCGAGAAGGGTGAATATGGGGTATAGAGGATGGCATTTGGCAGGAATATTAGATTTAACATTTTATGGATTATCAAAGTTCGAATGTCATTACCTACTTAATGCAAGGTAAAAACCTTTGTGATGTCATATAACAGGTCGAATGGACTTGACAAAGCATTGGGAAATAAATAGAAGAATGGAAATGAAAATGCTCATAACACACACACCCTTCCCGGAGTCTATTGCCACCCATAGACACTCCCTTCTCCCTTATTAGCCCCTGAAGGGCATTTTTAATGTAAAATACATATAGTCTTCCTAAATCAGAAAGGTCTCTAAGTCTCCAATTTAATTGGAATGGAAAATGCTAACTAATTGGCATCAAATTTTGATTTGTGGGAGAAACCTCCTTTTTGTTGGAAACACAACAGTGTGTCTAGAAACGACGTCCCAATCCTTCAAAAATCATCCCTGAGAGCCGCCGAGGAATCAATTAAAGTTGATTTGGCATATCTGCTTTTGACAAATATAAAGAAATTTCTGATTAGGCAGAGAAGAAAAGAAGCTTTCCCTTTCTTGCTCTCTTTCTCTCTCTTTCCTCTGCCTCTTCCTCTCTTCTCCTCATTTTCCTTTAAAGGCTGTAGGTGTCAGAAGGGGGTGGGTAGTGATATGCAAAACACGGCCTCCATAACCAAAGTAGCCTGCAAAATTAGGTGTCAGCATGCAAAGCTTATTGATGTATGAATGCGGAAAATGAAAGGCGGCAGTAGACAGCTGGGGCTAAAGGTGAGACAGGCACAGCGAGAGCAGCTGTAGATCCACGTCAAGGTGTTGCTATATGAGCTCGGGTTTTTTCTGGAGGGCCACAGCCTAACAAGGTAAGCCTGGCCATGAAATGATGGAACAATACAATCTAGGCACACACAGTGTGCATACCAAATAAAGTGACATGGTGTTTCACCCCGCCCCCCACCAAGTGCATCCCCCTCCTCCTCCTGCCTCTGCCACCCCCTTCAAAGTATGCCTGTGTATTCATTAATAAATTCATATTCTGAGTTTTCAATAAAAGAAGAAAATGCAGTGTAAACTGGAGTTACTTAGTGACACCCAGCTCATTGCTTTTTATTGTTGCTTGCAGCTACGAAGCCTTCACAGTGCACTAGTAGAATTTATTACTGTCTGTCTCTGTAGCAAGTTGGCGAAGTGCGCCTTTTGAAGAAAATTGACCCACACTTCATGAATATGATGAAAAATGCCAATAACACTACAAAGACGAAGCTCTTGACATTACTCTGCAAAGAGCTAAAAGACAGTAATGAAAGTATTGCAATTACAAATCATTACCTCCTCTCCAGCCAATCGCCACCTTCCCCTCTATTTTTATTTATTTATTTATTTTTTTATTTTTGGAATACTCTCAAGCTCTGTTCGCAGCCCCAGGTGCTATGTTGCAAAGCATGATGGGCAGCGGAGGGTGAGAGAAAGCTCTGCCTCTTCAAAGAAGGGAATAGAAGGACTGGAGGAGAACTGCTAAACTGTCTCTCCCATTGCATCTGGAAAAGACAGGTATAAATAAAAAGTTCTTGAAGTTGATGCTCAGAGTCCCTGTGTGTTCTCCGACGACTGAAAGGTGGGAGCTAATGCCCCTTTTACTGTTTTTGCTAAAACTAGTCCCTTTAGGCTGGATCAATTTTCGTTTAGCCTTAAGGAGAGCTCTTTTAATCTTTGATTTTTCATTATTCTAAATTTTCTAATAGAGACATTTGTAATTGGGTTGCAAAGGTCATATAAATGTGTTTCCAACATAAGAAGGTAGGGTTAGAAAGTTAGCTCAAAGCGCTGGGGTGCATATTTTGATTTAGAGCCCCAGTACTCATGGCACCCCAGAACAATGTAGTAGAGTAGTCCCTGAGCACTGCCAGGTGTGAACTTCTTCCCTGTCACACTAACGAAAAAAAAAAAAAAGATATAGATTATAGATTTCCTCCCCTTGCCCCGAGGAATGAACCTCATATACACATGTAAAAAAGTGGAAAACTCAAACCATGAAGAGAGTAAGGAAACAATAAATTTAATTCATAACTTTAATCTTCAACATTATAAAGAATGAGGACCCTCACCCTTTTACTTGACTAATTTTTTGACCTGGACCTTTTGTTACGTGTTCCTATACAGCTGACCTTTAAAGTCTTAATTTATATGTTAAACTTTTTATTTGGAGTATATATGTGGAGGGGTTTGAATACAGTCACTTCTCATTTCTTGACTCCTGCTTGTCAGACCTAGAAAGACAACTGAATTTTATGCTATTTATGTTATGAAAAAAGACTTTAAATTTTTGGAACTTTATAAAACGTATTTGAAGTGATAAAGAGAAGCAGTGAAGATATTGTTAAGAGAGTAGCAGCTTCAGAGTACTGCCTTAGGGAGAGAAGAGAGGAGCAAGGCTAGATCAGTGGCAGAGTTTCTTGACTTTGAGGTGGCCCTCCAGATATCCTCTTCCAGGTCCTCCTCAAAGATACATTTTGCTCTCTGGTGCTGGAGAAAAGTCTGTTCATTGGAGATTCAGTTTGATTCCACAATACTACATTTGAAATCTAAATTCCTCTGGAAAAAAGAAAGAATAAATAATTTATGTATTAGAATGAAACAGCTATATCAGATTTACTTTCCTCCCAAAATCAAGCTAAAATTTGATTCGCCATAGGATATATAGACTATTTTATAGAATAGAATATTGAATAGAGAAAGAAGTAGAGAATAAGTTTAAGTGGCCATGCGAAATAGTAAGTTTTGGAACATTCTAGAAAACTAGCGTTTGGGATTTGGGGCAGAGGAAGGCAAATGGCAGAAGAAAGATACAGGATAGAAGGTAATAAGTATGCTAGAATAACATTAAGTTTTAAAATGATTTAAGATTAATCCTTTGATTAGTAAAGGGTTTATAGTTTACTTTTCCCTTAATTAGATTTCTTTATACTCTTTTCCAAAACCTAAAGTTATTTATATTAATTGACATTTGCTATTAGATAACATATGTGGCTAACTAGATATGTCACAGATACACAATGTCACACACATAGACTAGTTGTTTATATGTGAAAATGAATTTTCAGAACCAAAGATCCAATTTCTTAATCATGACACAACACTCTCAGCCTAAGGTTGGTGCCGTTAGCTATGGAGGCTGATAGCAATGTATTTGTCTGAGAGATGCATGTGAAATTGAGAGACAACTAGCATCATTGTCTTTTCAGATGAAAGCATATTTGCAAATAGATAATATTGAACTTTATAGGATTTATTTTATCTTTTCAAAAATCTCTTACGATTATGAACTCACTTTCATACTTATGATCTCATAGCTGAAAATATGTAGATCTAACAATCAGTCTGTAGACCATCTGTCAAATAAGGACCTGTGCCAAAAATATAGCATGGCATGCACATCATTATATCTCTCTACCATATATATGACATCCATTTCTGAGAGTCTGAATAGCCTCCCTTAAGCCTATTATGGTGTCTCAGGAAAGACCTATTTATTGATTAAAATTAGCATGACAAAGCAAATCTATTTTTGTGGGTTTCACTCGTTCACTCAATCTCAATTACCCTAATCCTTATCCTTTGAACTAGTAATTGATCAGTCTCTGTCTCTCTGCCTTTCTCTCTCTCTTCTCTCTCTCTCTCTCTCTCTCTCTCTCCTCTTTTTTTTTGTTTTTGGGGCATACCCAGTGACTCTCAGGGGTTACTCCTGGCTATGCACTCAGAAATCACTTATGGCTCGGGGGACTATATGGAACGCTGGGGGATTAAACCCAGGTCCATCTGGGTCAGCCACATGGAAGACAAATATCCTACTTCTGTACTATCATTCTGACCCCACCAATATATCTCTTAATGGTAAAATTAAGCTAATTATTGGAAGTTGCCTCCTATCATTTATTATTTTTTCTACACACATAGAGCAATTAACTATTGTTTATTTAACTATTATTATTGTTTAAAACTTTTCTGGGCCTTGTAGATAAATTAGTTAAACTCTCTAGGGTTGGGTAATGAAATAGGATATAATTGACTATGCTGTCTGTTTATGAGAGTCTTTTGGATGGAAAACAGAGTTACATGGAGCCACCTTTCTTTTCAAAGCAGAAGACAAAAGGAGAGGAGACCCTGTGAGCAAACAAAAGCTAACAGAGGGACTTCTGTCTACAACTTAGAATAATATTGTTAAGATGATTTTCTTTGACATTTTTTCTTTGACTGATGGGTATTGTATGCCAATAATGATAGAAAAGAAATGGACATTAAAAAATCTCATTCACATTAATGTCACACAAACTCAAATATCTTGGAGTCAGCTTGACCAAAGACATGAAAGACCTATACAAAGAAAACAAAAAAATCCTGCTTCAAGAAATAAAAGAGGACACACGAAAATGGAGACACATAGCCTGCTCATGGATTGGCAAGATTAACTTTATTAAAATGCCAATACTCCCTCAAAGCATTGCGCAGATTTAATACAATCCCTCTAAAGATACCCATAACATTCTTTAAAGAAGTAGATCAAACACTCCTGAAATTCATTTGGAACAATAAACACCCACGAATAGCTAGAGCAACCCTTGGGAAAAGAATTGTGGTAGGCATCACTTTTCCCAGCTATAAATTATATTACAAAACTATAGTCATTAAAACAGCATGGTAATGGAATAAAGACAGACTCTCAGATCAGTGGAATAGACTTGAGTATTTAGAGAATGTGACCCAAATATACAATCAATTAATTTTTGATCAAGAGACAAGAAATGCGAAATGGAGCAAGAAAAGCCTCATCAACAAATGGTGTTGGTACAACTGGTCAGCCACATGCAAAAATGTGAACTCAGACCTCCATCTTACACCATGCACAAAGGTCAAATCCAAGTGTATTAAAGACCTTGATATCAGACCCTAAACCATAAGGTATACAGAACAACACTCTAAGACATCGAGACAAAGGCATCTTGAAGGAGGAAAAAGCACTCTCCAAACAAGTAGAAGCTGAGATAAACAGATGGGGCTATATTAAGCTGAGAAGCTTCTGCAGCTCAAAGGAAATAGTGCCTACGATACAAAATTCACCCACAGAATAAACAATTCACTCAATTCTCATTGACTACTTCTTTTAAATTTACTAATTTTTTTGTAATGTGAAGAACAATAGCACATGTGGGTAGTTTACATTAAGAAAGGCAGTCAGGGGGCCCGGGAGATAGCATGGAGGTAAGGCGTTTGCTTTTCATGCAAAAGGTCATCAGTTCGAATCCCGGTGCCCCATATGGTCCCCCGTGCCTGCCAGGAGCAATTTCTGAGCATGGAGCCAGGAGTAACCCCTGAGCACTGCCGGGTGTGACCCAAAAAACCAAAAAAAAAAAAAAAAAAAAAAAAAAAAAAAAAA
>PVKC010024801.1:0-16749 GCA_004027635.1 Crocidura indochinensis | reverse complement strand
TTTTTTTTTTTTTTTTTTTTTTTGTGGCAAAGTGAATTACAAATCTTTCACAGTAATATTTAAGGTACATAGTGACAATGAATCAGGGGCATTCCCACCACCAGTACTGTCCTCCCTCCATCCGTTCCCAGAATGCATCCCGTATCTCTCTCCTTTGCTCCCCTGGAATGCTAGTGTAACTGATCCCCTCTTGTACAGCTTGTTGTAGATTGGGTATCATTACTGTTGTCGTTGCCTTTGGGTTTGGTGTTCAAGTCTGATCATTTTTTTTTATTTCCACGCAATGTTCAAACAATTATTGGGTCCTGGTACCAATTTTTCCCCTTTAATTTATGAGGCAGAACAAGATGATTCAAATTATGTGGTCTGTTGGAAATAAAAGAAAATAGGGTCTTACACTGGCATAACATATCCTAAGTGATTACAATTCAGTTTATGAATCAGATGGATTTTTGCCCCTATTATTATACTGTTGAAAAATGTCTAAATGCAGGAATTAGAGACATTTTCATGAAATTTACCTGATTGAGCAATAGCCCTCATAAATTACTCTGTTAATATGAAAACAGCTAATCCTATAGCCACAGAGCTCTTTGTGAGATGTTAATTCTGCACTGCCAACATTTGGGTCTCATAATGCATGGTGCTTAAATGTAACATGACTATGTCTTCCCACATAATGCACTTTACTACAAGCTATTGTCTGTCCTAACTCAATGCCAGTAATCCTGTTTGACTTTTTGATGGTATCATAAAATATTGATAACAAAGTTGATAATAATGGCATAGGAATGAAACCAGAAACCCCTTTTATGAATAGGCATGAAATCACAGAAAATGTGTTTGATTTCCTCTGATTCCTTCTCACTAGTATTCTTCCCAGCAAATAATAACTGAACACCTAGTAAGTTTTAGATAATGAAAAGGTCTAAAAAAAACTTGGGGCCGGGTGGTGGCGCTGGAGGTAAGGTGCCTGCCTTACCGCGCTAGCCTTGGACGACCGCGGTTCGATCCCCCGTGCCCCTTATGGTCCCCCAGGCCAGGGGCGACTTCTGAGCGCATAGCCAGGAGTAACCCCTGAGCATCACTGGGTGTGGCCCAAAAACAAAAAAAAAAAAAAAAGAAAGAAAGAAAAAAGAACAGGTCTAAGTTTTTCGCCAAATTTACATGTTTCTCTAGGGAACAGATAATAACAGATGAAGAAATTCCTTCTGCTGATACTGATAAATGTTTATAAAGAAAATGAAAGTAGTCAGTAGTCATTTGCCACTTTATGACAGAAGGGTCTCTCGTGAGAAAGTGGTATTTGGACTTACAGAAGTGCTATGGAACCAGCTTCACAAAAGCTTGGGGAAAGAGAATTCTGGGAAGAATTATGGTCATGAAGGTATTTCATATGTGTGTAGAACAGAAAGCTGGCTAGTTTTCTGAAGCTTAGAAGTCTCAGAATGGGATGTAAGGGTGAAGCCAACAGGTCTCACATTGTGTGACCTTCTGATCTCATCAGGAAATTTTATACCAACAGCAGGGTGGAGGGTGGGTTATTGGACTATTTTAAATAAGAGAGTTGTAAGACCCGATTCCTGGGTATGTGTTTATGGGTCATCCTTGTCACTGTGCAGAATTGGAGGAAAGTATATGCAGAAATGGGGATCAATAAGGTAACTGGTGCTAGATGAGAGTGACAGAGACTTGTGCTTTGGTGATGACAGTGGAACTAGAAAAATGATTGACTCTGGCAAACATTTGTCTGACTGGGGGCAAGAAAATGAGGGAAGACTACTTTCTACCTGTCCTACACCCGGGATATTTCAGCCTTTCTCCATTTTATCAGTGCCCTGAAAGAAGACAGAGCAGGGTAACAGCTGAGTCAGGCCCTGAATTTAATATCTGGGACCATAATTAAATAGATAAATACAGGACAAATACAGGACCATAATTAAATAAATAAATATAGGACAAATCTAGGACAAAGACAATGGTATTAGATGACAGATGTGAGTATTAGAAGGATCTTTCCATTTCTCTACTATGGGACTAAAACATGGTAGAATTTAATGGGGATCAATATGATGACCTTTATCTAGGTTCAGAAAATCAGTTTTACAAGTAGAGCATGGAGGAAGTAAAGTTCAGAGAAGCTATATGAAGAGCACCTGTGGCTTTAGTTGGCCAAACTACAGACTCTGTCTGTTTGAGGTTAAATATAGCAAGATCCTGATGCAAACCTTAGAAAACTTGGTCTACAGGGGTCTCAAACTCACGGCCCTCGGGCCGTTTGCGGCCCTCCGTACAACATTTTGTGGCCCTGCCCTAGAGGAATCTTTTTTTGTTTTGCTTTGTTTTAGTTGTTTGGGTCATACCCCACAATGTTCAAGGCTTACTACTGTCTTTGCACTCAAGGATCACCCCGACTTTGCCTCCTGCGGCCCCCAGGTAAATTGAGTTTGAGACCGCTGGTCTACATGGACTGCTTTGTGTTCCTCTGCCCATGTCACCATGTTGGTTGGGTTTGTTGTTCGGACTTAATACAGTGAAGGGGACTAAGAGGTATGAATTCTGGAAACTGGTTCATGGGAAAAACAGTAGAAGAAACTAAGAATAAAGTGAAGAACAAAGGAACTGTGAGGTCTTGAATTTAAATTATCTTAAATATTTTTCAGCATTTTTTAAATATGTGCAGATCTTGTAGTTCTGATAATCTCAGAGATTGGCACTAAAATTTTTATTCTTATCTTCAAGACATTTAATGGATATCTACTATCTATTTTTTAATCCCTTTTATCCAAGTACTGTGGCACTTACCTATGGCCCAGAGAGATGGATACAGAGATATTAGTTCTTGCAATAACATATTCCAGGTGTCACTGCGGCAATAACCATTGAGTAGGGGAAGGCTTGGAACAATAGCACATCGGTAGGATGTTTGCCTTGCACACGGCCAACCCAGGACAACCTTGGTTCGATTCCTGACATCCCATATGGTCCCCCAAACCTGCCAGGAGCAATTTCTGAGCACAGAGCCAGTAGTTATCCCTGAGAGCAGCCGGTGTGACACCCCCCCCCAAAAAAAATTGATGCAATGAGTATGGGGATGCAATGAGTGAGTGCCTCTCTACCTCTCTGCCTCTTTGTAGAAGCAATTTATCCTGACCTTGGAAAATGACTGGGTACTTACCAGGGCACCACTGGGGTGGGAAGGGTATCTAGAGATGTTCCAAGTTAAAGGAATCATGTGCACAAATGTATATATGAAAGATTTTGGTGCAAAAAAAACTTTTTTGGTGCATCCTGGAACTAAACGTGGTTTGGAATGACTGGAGAGTGGAGTAGAAGGCTGGAGAAGAAAACTTACTTAGGATTTGTCAAGGGCCCCTGCTGATGCTGAAATATAGGTGCTAACGGGAGCTTGCTGGAGGGAAGGACAGAGAGATAAACTAGGATCAGACTGTGGAATTTCTTGGGTATCATGTCAGAGGGTTTAACTTAGCTCTTTACCAAAGGAGAGGAGTGATACAGCTGTGATTTCTGAGTAGAATAGTCTTATATTAAGTAAGTAGGAGAAATGGGTGGTAAAGGATGAGAGAAAAGAAACAGGGAGCAGGAATTATGAGGGTGATGAGAAACTGGAACAGGAAATGTTCTGAGCTAGAAGCTGCCATGGGGCAACTCTATAGTGGAGAGCAAAAAAAAAAAAAAAAAAAACAAAAAACCTCTATAACCACCTGTTCCTGGCATATGGAAGGGCAGAGTCAGGGCAGCAGGCTGGATATCTGAGGGCAGAATGGTCAGAGAAGGACTTCAGCTTAAGACTTCTTCTGGGGTGTTACAAAGCACCCATTGTAACAACCCTCTGATAGCACATTTGTCTGTTCCTGAGACACCAGGTGAGTCCTCAGCACAGATGGTCTTTGAGTCCTGAGCCACCTCCACTTCACACTCTCACTTGCAACCCAGAGCTGTCAGCAGGAGGAGCCGGAGCACAAAGGAAAAGGGACTTCTTTTCATTCAGTCCTGAGCTCTGATTTTCTGCCATCTCTTCCCAGGGCCCTCTTCTTACTCTGCTGCCTTGGGGGCCTCACAATCCTGGCCAGCCAAGCTCTACTGTGTCTATTTTGCTCCTCTATTGTCCTGCCAGAGCTGATCTGTATGTGTGGGACTCTAGCACTCAGCCACGCTGCCATGTATGGCTTTTGTTGCCCTTGAAGTTACTTCCCTGGGTGCATGGGATCATCCACTTTAGGAAACACTGGTTTGGGCCATCAAGAATCTTAGGAGGGTTCCAAACGGAAGACCTTTCAAGCCAGGAGATAGAAGCATGTAAGCTGTGAACCACGTAATAAATCAGTGCTTTTAAAATAGTGCAAGTGACAAAACTGATGATAGCTAGGACTTCACAGCTTAAACTCCCAAAGTGCTCTCATTTGGAAAGAAATCATTATCTGTAACTTGAAGAAGGAAGCCTCTGCAGCCTGTGTCCTGCATTTCCCTGCTGCAAAGCATTTGCTTTCCGAATGAGGTCTCCTACTGTGGGGGCTGGAGCCCCATGTGGCTGAGGAAGCTACTCTGGGACATACTACTTAAGTGGTAAACCTCACACTGCCCACATCTATGCTTTAAACCCCTGGGTCAAGCTGTGTTATAAAGTCAATTGCTGCCCACACAGTGTTCTGTCTTCTGGTCTTTATTTTATTCAAGACTCTTCTGTCATCTGTCAGCCTGCCTTTGATGGTCACGGCAATGCTTTTCATGTGCAACTTGTGCGCTGTTTGTGAGCGATGGTGGCTAATTGGATCCCCTTGGCACCACAAACAACTTTCAAACCCTCTTGTGTCTAGAGAACTGTGTCTAGCAAATCTGTGTATGCATGCACATGTGTACATGTGTGCCTTCACATCTGAGCTGACATCATGAAATTTTGGGTTCTTTGACTCACTTTTTAGCTTTGAGAGTTTTTGAGTTTTTGAGTTTTTTCCCAGATTCAGGTGTTTCTGGCATTTCCTCCAGAGCCTTGGTTGTTGCTTTGGTTTATTTGGAGTCACAGCTGTTATGGTACTCAGAGATCACCCTTCTGGCAGTGGTTGGGGGTCTGTTCCCAGAGGTTGACCAGGGTCGGCAGCATGCAAGAATGCAAGACAAGTGCCCTAACCCCTGTTCTGTCTTTCCAGTCTTTTGTTATGTTTATCCTTCTGGGCCTATTGGAGGTCTTCACCTGGACCACATCAAGTTGGCACTCACAGGCCCATTACGATCCTTTGGTGCACAGCTGGCTGTTGTGGGCACTCCAGGCCTGGTGTGCTGACTTTCTTTGGCAAGGTTGCTGTGGCAGCAAGAATCCCACACACATACACCCTGTTTAGTTACTATGAAAGCTTCCAGAGGAAAAAGCGGGACAAAGGGGGACAAAGGGGGCAGCGTATGGTGACGAGTTTTAGTGCTGAACTTAATGTAGTCTATACTCTTGTTGATTTTCAATGAGGCACTGCTGAGGCCAGTAAAATGCTATAATGTAGCATTACTTTGCCTGCTCCATCTGGAGAAAGGTAGCACAGACAGCTTCTGTATATGGTCACCTTGATTTGATAGGTGCAGTCTCCCCTCTTAGTCAGGGTGACATCTCATCAGTTCTCCACAAAAGATAGGGTGTTTACACTCCTCCCATCTCTGAAACCTGAAGCATACTTATGGAATTTCCATGGATAGAGCAGACAGGGCATGTTAGTGTAGGAGTTCCTTTCAGGGATTATGTAGGAATCACTAAGTACCGTAGACCAAGACCAGACTGTACTTTGGGGTTTGAAGAAGAAAAGCTAATTTATTTTTTGGTCTCCACAACCAGTAGACTACGCTCACTCGTTGATCATGGTTATTATATCTGCCTCAGATGAATTGATTCACATGGGATAAGCTCAGTGGTGAAACTATGCAAATTAGATACCATTAGGTCTCCTTAACTAGACCATACCTTTACATCTCTTTAATTAGATCACAAGCTCCTTGAAGTTCAAGGTCATTCCACCAACTCTTTGCAAGTTCAGTGATAGTTCTTTTGCTCTACATACTTTGCTTAGCTGGTTAAATGATAATTTTTTTTTATTTTTAATTCTTTATTTTGAAATATAAAAATCAGATATTATACATCTTTGGCTCAAAATCTATAATAAAATAGAATCAGTAAACTGCAAACATATTTTTCTGTACTTTTCTATTTTTGTTCTTTTTTATATAATATCTTTATTTAAACATCTTGATTACAAATATGATTGTGATTAGGTTTCAGTCATGTAAAAAACACCCCCCTTCACCAGTGCAACATTCTCACCACCAGTGTCCCAAACCTCCCTTCATCCCACCCCACCCCCACCTGTACTCCAGACAGGCTTTCCAGTTCCCTCATTCATTCACATGGTTATGGTAGTTCTCAGTGTAGTTATTTCTATAACTGCACTCACCACTCTTTGTGGTGAGCTTCGTGAAGTGAGCTGGAAGTTCAGCCCTCCTCTCTTTGTCTCTGAGAATTGTTGCAAAAATGTCTTTTATTTTTCTTAAAACTCATAGATGAGTGAGACTATTCTGCATATCTCTCTCTCTCTCTCTCTCTCTCTCTCTCTCTGACTTAATCCACTCAGCATGATAGATTGATTCCATGTACATCCACATATAGGAAAATTTCATGACTTCCATCTCTCCTGTCGGCTGCATAATATTCCATTGTGTATATGTACCACAGTTTCTTTGGCCATTTATCTGTTGAAGAGCATCTTGGTTGTTTCAAGAACCTGGCTATTGTGAATAGTGCTGCAATAAATATAGGTGTGAGAAAGGGATTTTTGTATTGTATTCTTGTGTTCCTAGGGTATATCCCAGGAGTGTGTATAGCTGGGTCGAATGGGAGCTCAATTTCCAGTTTTTGGAGGACTCTCCATATTGCTTTCTGTAAAGGCTGGACTAGGTGGCATTCCCACCAGCAGTGGATCAGAATTCCTTTCTCTCCATATCCCTGCCAGCACTGATTGTTCTCATTCTTTGTGATGTGTGCCAATCTCTGTGGTGTGAGGTGGTATCTCATTGTTGTTTTGATTTGCATCTCCCTGATGATTAGTGATGTGGAGCATTTTTTCATGTGCCTTTTGGCCATTTGTATTTCTTTTTTATCAAAGTGTCTGTCCATATCTTCTCCTGGTTTTTTGATGGGATTAGATGTTCTTTTCTTGTAAAGTCTGTCAGTGCCCTGTATATTTTGGATATTAGCCCCTTATCTAATGGGTATTGGGTGAATACTTTTTCCCACACGGTGGGTAGTTCTTGTATCCTGGGCACTATTTCTTTTGAAGTGTAGAAGCTTCTCAGCTTAATATATTCCCATCTGTTTATCTCTGCTTCCACTTGTTTGAAAAATGCAGTTTCCTCCTTGAAAATGCCTTTAGTCTCAATGTCATGGAGTGTTTTCCCTATGTGTTGTTCTATATACCTTATGGTATCAGGTCTGATATCAAGGTCTTTAATCCATTTGGATTTTACCTGTGTACATAATGCTAAATGGGGATCTACGTTAAAATAGCAATACTCCCCAAAGCATTATACAGATTTAATGCAGTTCCTCTAAAACAGGGTTCTCAAACTCGCTGCCCTCCATACAACAATTTATGGCCCTGCCCTAGAGGAATCTTTTTTTTGTTTTGTTTTGTTTTAGTTGTTTGGGTCATACCTCCCAATGTTCAAGGCTTACTACTTACTGACTTTGCACTCAATGATCACCCTGACTTTGCCTCCTGTGGCCCGCAGGTAAGTTTGAGATCCCTGTTCTAAAGACACCCATGACATTCTTCAAAGAAGTGGATTAAACACTTATGAAGTTCATCTGGAACAATAAACACTCTTGAATAGCTAAAGCACTCCTAGGGAAAAGGAATATGGGAGGCATTACTTTCCCCAACTTTAAACTGAACTACAAAGCAATAGTTATCAAAACAGCATGGTGTTGGAATAAAGACAGACCCTCAGATCAGTGGAATAGGCTTGAGTACTCAGAGAATGTTCCCCAGACATACAAGCACCTAATTTTTGACAAAGGAGCAAGAAATCGTAAGTGGAGCAGGGAAAACCTCTTCAACAAGTGGTGTTGGAAGAACTGGTTAGCCACTTGCAAAAAATTATTATTTCTACTCAAGTGAGAGTTGAGTCTTCTGTTTCCCTCTCACAATAACAGGCTCTTTTCCTCCACAACACCTGTCTCAATAATTCTTGTGTTTGGGTTGAAACCAAACAAATTGGTTTAAAAGACGATGACTGTTTTGTGACAAAGTCATGACACTCCCATGCTAGTTCACCTTAGTGAAATGGCGAAAGACCAGAAGGGCAGCCTGTACCCATTGAGCAGGAGCCTGAAGCAAACATCAAGGAGATGTTTTAAATGCTATTCAATGAGATCTCAATAATGAAGCTTAAGGAACAAGTTCCGCCAAGTGAAGGAACAAATCAAAATATTGGCAGAGGTGAGGGAAGCATAAGATCCTATTTATCCTGAAATGACACAGTGGAAAGATGGAATCTTTCAATGAATTCATAATGAATTCTTGAAAATCTCCAATGAAATGTAGAAAAGAAAATTCTGTTTAAAGTAATAATAGTAATTCTTTATTTTTAATTAATGCATGTATTTTCCATGAAGATAAACACCCTGCTCACTTACTCATCTCTGCATTTCCAGCACCCATATAATGCCTTGCACATATAAAAATATTTTAGTTAAAAAAAATGGGCCTCCAGGAACACTTTAGTAAGTTTAGGAACAAAGGAATGTTTCTGTCTTTTAGATATGTCAATGTCTCTCTTACCAACTATGGATGCGGTGACTTTCTTTTTTTGTTTTTTGTTTTTTTTTTTGGGGGGTCACACCCAGCAGCGCTCAGGGGTTACTCCTGGCTCCATGCTCAGAAATTGCTCCTGGCAGGCATGGGGGACCATATGGGGCACCGGGATTCGAACCGATGACCTTTTGCATGAAAGGCAAACGCCTTACCTACATGCTATCTCCCGGGCCCCGGATGCGGTGACTTTCACCTTTGGGTTCTGCTGGGCTAGTTTCCTAATGTACCCTAAAATTCTGCCTTTTCCCATTACCTCTGAATATGACTGGTAACTTGAGTTAGATGAATATTAGAGCCTCTAAGACTGTATCACTGGATAAAAAGTGGCAGCGACCTTAGTTAAGTTTTTAAGGCAGTGTGGTTTACAGCACAATTACTTTGAAAGTTTTAAAGTTGCACCACAACCTGCACCAGGGTACCAGCATTCTTCCACTCCTGTCTCTAGGTCCTCTCTGAATATCCATCTCCCCCATCAGATGAATAACTCCTGGCCATCGTCCCAGCAGAAAGAGATCCCAGTTCCACCAGTAAGCTCTAAAAGAAAATAATGGTCACCAACTCTTCCCACGTAGTCTGGTCTAGGTTGACAACTCTGAGGCCTTCTTGTTCTTGTTGTTGTTTTTTAATCATATTTCCTCCAGTACTGCCTTTATCAGGCAGTTTTCATGCTGTTTGATTTGCAGTTCTCTAATGACAATCGATGAAGAGACTTTCTTATATGAGTATAACCCATCCATATGTCTCTTTTGAGGAAGGTCTGCTCAGTATCTCTTCACACTTTTTGATGGATTTATTTGGCTCTTTTGTTAAGTTTTATGAGATTTTATAAATCTTGGATGCTAGCCCTCTGTCAGATGTGAACTGAGTAAATTTTTTCCTCAGTTTTTTTAATTCTAAGTCATCATTTATTTGGCAATGCAAAAGCTTTTAGTAGTTCCATTTGCCTATTTATCTTGGTTTTTAGATCATACCTGGCAGTGGTTGGAGGCTGCTTCTACCTCAGTGCTTGAGGGTGGCTCTTGGTGATTGGTGAGCCATGTGGTGTTGAGAAATGGACCTCAGCTATCAGCCTGTTGATTTATCTCCAGGCTCACTTGTTTATTTTTAATTCTCTTTCCTTAGCCACTAGCATTGAAATCATTGAAGATGCCTCTAAAGTCGATCATGGAGTGTTCTGCCTGTTTCCTTTGTGTGTTTTGTGGATTTAGATATAATGTCGAGGACTTGAATTATTTTGGATCTGTTTTCATGTGTGGCATGAGAACTTTTCTTTGCTTCCTTCATACACATTGCTCCTTTAGACAAAATGAAATTTTTATGAATAAGTGACGACTTGTCTCTGGGCTCTCAATTTCTATTTCATTGGTCTAAGAATCTGCCTGTATTTCAATATCACACAGAGTTTTGCTAGCTATAGCTTTATAGTATAATTTAAAGTAAGGGAAAGAAAAAATTTTCTACCTTTTTTTGTTTAGGATCAACTTTCTCTATTTTTAGAAATTTATTCTTGCATGTAAACATAAATAATATTTGTCACGTAGCCTAAAAAAATATCACAGGAAGTTTGATGGAACCTGAACACATTGAGTCTGATTTGGGTAGGTGGTCATCTTAACAATACCAATTTTTCCAATCTAGCAATATATCTTTATTTCCTATGTCTTCTATTTCTTTTAACTGTGATTTATAGATGTCTTTAAGGCAATTTGTTCTTCAATATTTAACAAATTAAATTGTTATTAATTTGTTCTTTGTCCTTATTCTATTTGTCCATATGCTGTTGTGGGAGATAAAGGGATATAAGGCTCCAGATCCAAAGAGATAAATAAGTAAATTTCTGACCGAGCATATAAAGACAAATAGATTGACTGCCGTGGGGCCATCCATGGAAAGAATATTCTCTTTCACATCTCCCTGTTGAGGAAATTATATGTACCCAACTATAGGCTGTGTTAAGACACAGTCACCAGATAGCAACAGGATTTCCATTAGAAGTTAGCTCCCTCAAACTAAATGTCTCTCTGATCCATGGTTATGGATATACACTAATTAGATTGTAGGATTGCTGCATCACACTTCATTGTTTCCTTGAAATTACAATTTCATTCTGAATGACCAAGACTTGTAAGCAGTGTAAGCACTCCTGACACACATGCTCTGGAGCAAGCTCCGTGTAAAGCTTCCCATTTGTAATAGATAATATTTGGATAGCTCTGATTAAATATACAAGTCAGGAAAATCACAAGCAAGTAAGAATTGGTCCCTGGGTGAACCAGCCACATAATTTTCTTTGGCTTGAAGATGAATCATACTCCTGAGATCTTGGTCTTTACATGAGATTTTTCCCCTATAACATTTTTGTCTTTCTTTTATGTCACTTCCTTTTTTCTCTACAAACTTTCCAAGAAACTTTCTCCATTTTTGTACTATTTATATGTTGTATATACTTTGGCTGATAATTTCTAAAAGCTTCTATGTAAAGTTTGTAAGCATTTTTTTTCTGACTTTGGTTTTGCCCCAAGGATTCTCTTCCCCCCAGCAGTGGTGCTATATTTTGACTTTTTTTCTTTCTCATTATAAGATGGCCCTCTTCCAGGAATGTGATCATAGCCATATCCAAAGACTAAGAACATAGCTCAGAAGGTCAGGGGTTCCAGGAAGACAGATAAATCTGAGAAGATAAATTGACAACATAGAAAAGGAGGTTTTTGCAGGCCACGAGACTCCAGTGAGTCTTATTAGTGAATTACCCATACCTTAGTTTGTAATGAATTTACAGCCACTCCAAAAGACTATAACAGAAAATAAGGCCAAAATAGAGATTTTTTTCAAAGCAAGATGAGAAATCAGGAAAGATTTTAGGTGTTAGAACTGAGTTTAACCAAATAAAAGAAGTCAGAAAGGAAGTCCCACTGAGAAAGGAAATAAAACAAAAATGCTTGTAATGGTAAAATCGAGCACTAGTATGACTGGGTGATGAAATGATTAAAAAGAGAAAAGAATGAATATTTCCATTTAGAATTCCTGGTCTGAATACCCTCTCATGATTTGTAAGGGTGATTATATGGCACTATAGTAGGATCAATTGTTAGAATATCTTAAAATGATTTGTTATATCCTACAAACCTTCCTCCAGACGGATTTGAGCTTCATCTCTGCTTGCTTGGTCACAAGATTTATTTTATCAAAGGAAAAGTTAAAAGACAGAGTTGTAGGAAAGGAGTTTAGAGTGTGATACAGGAAGAACATATGTTGCCACATACCTGAAATAGGTGTGCCATACATCTCTCTACCTGTAGATGTATGTTTTACATGTCTGTCTAATATACACTGAATATGTATAGGTGTTTTTTAATCTCTGAAAGACAGAAGAGAAGAGTCATATATTCTTCAGCCAGATATTTACACATTAATGATGTCACTACAGATATATTATAGCTTATTTTTACCACTATTTAAGTCAGCGTTCTTTTCTTTCATAAATAAAGAATTTGTAATGCTAATTCAGTCCTTTTTTCCTTCATCAACAATAGTTGTAAGTATAGTTATCATTACTTAATAACTATTCATTTGACCAAGGGCCCAATTTTTAAGCCATATCTTTCACTATCGTGTCACATGTATCTGATCCATGATAAATGTTTAGACCAATCCTCTATCTTTTCTGAACTTCATTTCTCCTTCTGCACAATGCATAATAATTCCAACTCCTTCTTTTACTACATGGATATTTGGAAGGCAAATGGGATCATATCGCTGACAGCATCTCCTGATATTCAGAAGAACTCGTCAGTATTGTTATTAGGTCGTTATTATTGCTCTCTTCCAAATTGCATTCACGTAATGCTTGTGGCATGCAGAGTCTGACTGGACTTTCATTGGCAAAGTGATTTAAATGCAGTGCCTCATCTTGGGCTGTGCTCAGGGTTCACTGGAACATTTTGTGGCCAGGAATTTAGTGGTGCTTGTGACCAATATGGCTGTGTACTGGAGTGCCAGAAAAAAAAGAGTGAAAAGAGGGGAATGATGGTGGTTAGGCTTTTTGGCTGAGTGATTACAGAAAGACGGGTGCTGATTTACCTGTTTGCCTATTCCTTTTCTTTTGGGAGGCAGTGTTTCAATTTACTGCATTCCTTGGAGGTTTGACATATCAATTAGATGTTATCGACAGTAATAGAGGGGCAGTTGCTGTAAATGTGAAGTTTTTACTGGTAGGCCATGAAATGACACCCCAAGGGACTGTAACACAGTGGCGTGATAAATACTGTATTACCTGCACACAGGCAGAGGGACTGATTAATAGGGGAGGATGAGTCTATCTCCTGCACTAAAATGGTTTTTATTCGTTTGCTGCCAATCAAACCTTCTGTTCTAATTGCTTGAAAGGTTAAATCATCAAGATCTGTGCATAAACCAAGTTAAGGTAAGAAGAAAAACAGCCTTAAATCATAATCAGTGGTGCATTTATTTGCTGCATTCTTGTGTCTGTGTGACCTTGGAGAGCCTTCTTCTGCCCTCTGGTTATAGTTGCAGCCCTAAGCTGTGGACCCCCATGCCTGCGTGAGGTTGCTAGAGAGGAGACAGTATTTGCCCTGCCTGGTGGCGTAGCTGGAATGGAAGAAGTGATGGGGCTCGGCAATAATTAGACCCTTTGCTGCTCTTTTGCACTGCATTTTTTAATGTACTTCTCTAGTATTGCACAATACGCGTCAAAGTAAAAAAGAAGAATTATTCTTGAAAGACAAATATATTTCCTCACTAACAGTTTTATAAAGATGTCAGCGAATACGTATAGGCATCATTAAATCACATTGTAAAGGCAGGCTTCTCATCGTAATAAATCTGCATTATCAAGTCTCATTTCTGAAATGAATTATACATTGTAAAACTTTATGAGAGTTGAGTAAAATTCCCTTGTTGGCCAGTACAAGTGTATATTGTCAAACCATGTGGAAATGATATCTTCAAATCCCATTGAAAACATTGATAGGGTTACACCTGTCTTCGGAGCAGTATTTCAAGCACAAACTCAGGAGCCATAAGGAGTTTTCGACTCTGCCAAAGTAGCCTATTCAAAAGAATCCAAGACTAAACTCATACCTCAAGGCTCTTTCCACTTAACCAGGAAGTATGAAAACAGCCCTGTCTCCAGGGATGGCAGGCAAACCACAGTGCTAAGGAAGATGTGTATCCTGATGGGGTTCTCACTCTCTCACCACTTTACTAGTGCCCACACTTTTATCTACCCTACTCCCACCCTTCCACTCCCTCCCAGCTCTCCCCCTCCAGGCACCCACACCTCACTAGCATCTTCATGGCCTGACAACACCACTGTTTTCCCTTCTTTCTGGTCTACAGTAGATTCTCTCTGATTTGTATGAGTATATTAAGCACAAAAAGCCCCTCAGTTCATGAATCTGATATTTCATGCTACCATATTAAAGGCCATTGATAGTTCACATTAAAAGTGAAGCAGTTGGGGGCCAGGAGATAGCATAGAGGTAAGGCTTTTGCCTTTCATACAAAAGGTCATCGGTTCGAATCCCGGTGCCCCATATGGTCCCCCGTGCCTGCCAGGAACAGTTTCTGAGCATGGAGCCAGGAGTAACCCCTGAGCACTGCCAGGTGTGACCCAAAAAAACAAAAACAAAAAAAGTGAAGCAGTTAATGAGGACCCAATGGTCAGCTTTCTGGAAAATATCTCTGAGATGACAGGCATACTGAAAGCCTCCCTCGTGTTTGAGTGATTTGTATTTCTGCCTGCATTTTATCTCATCACATTTGTAGAATGATGCTGCAAACAGTTCATGTGCCTTGACTCATCCCCCACCCAGAGTCACTTGGCCCAGAGGAACACTCCTCCAGTTCAGGTCCACCTGACTTCTGGATTTATTCATTTCTAGACAATAATGGAAGTGTGGTGGCATGCTGCCATAGTGGTATGGACTGTGATAGGTGTGACAGATTCCTGCATGTGACAAAATAGCCTCGGGTCACAGAATTCATCAAGAAGATGAGAGAAATAATCAAAGACTATTGAGTTAGAAGACAAGTAAAGATGTCCCTGCCTTCCTTCTTGAGGATCAAACTCAGCAGCATTGGATGCTTCTTACTGTACCCTACACAAAGAGCATGTCACCCCAAACTGTCAGAATCACCCCAGTCTGCACAGGCTGTGTGATTGCTTCCAAAAAAACTGACGATGGCATCTTGAAAGTCACTTTCAACAAATGGATTTTTCTTCCCCTTATCAGATAAAATACCTTCTATAGCTAGAAATTATATCTCACACATATAAATTAGTGTCACACCTATTTATTAAATGTCTATACCTGAGAACTATCTAATCTACTCATAATTAGGAATTCAGAGTAAGGAAAATTCAACCAAGATGACCAGTGCTTTCTTTATGAAGTCCAGCGATGTCTTCAGTGTGGTTGTCCTTCAAGAATCCAGGCAGAAGGTGACAGATATCCTCAGCCAGAAAGTCGGGGCTTGGTGATGGGTGCGGTCTGATGCAGAATATTGGGGCAGGTTCCTGCAGCAGGATGGAGAGTGGCCAGGATAAGAACATAGAGATATAGTCTAGTAAGGTCAGGGACTTATCTGGGCAACGAGCAAGGATCATAGCCCAGAAGTAAGTGTTACCAGAAAATGGGTTTAGAATACAACTGTCATAAAAGAACTGCAAGGATTATGGCATGACTTTAGGATTTCAGTGGATTAATAGAGGTGTGTGGGGAGGGGCAAAGAACCTACTGAATTCTGCCCACAACCTACTTTTTTGTGGGGGAATCTGGCCTCTAAGCCAGATGTATAATGTTTAAGAATCTTTTGCTTGTTTATTTGTTTTGTGTTTGGGTCACACCCAGCAGCACTCAGGGGTTACTTCTGACTCTATGCTCAGAAATCTCTCCTGGCAGGCTCGGGGGACCATATGGGATACCGGAATTCAACCATAGTCCTTTGCATATAAGGCAAATTCCTATCTCCATGCTATCTCTCTGGCCCCAAAGAATCTTTTTAAAAACAAAAAAGAATATGTATCAGTAAACCAAGTATATGCCTAAAACTTTTAGTGTCTGATCCTATATAGCAGTAAATACTAGGGGTTAGCACTGAACTTGAGTATAAAAGAATTTGCCAAAAAGACCAGTGATCCCAGTGAGCTGAGCATATATTCTGCAAGTAAATCTGATTCCAATCCTGAATACCACTTGGTCCACTGGAAGAAACTGGAAGCAGAGAGCCAGGAGTTACCCCTAGGTACTGCCACAAGTAGCAAAATAACAATAAATCAAGCAAGCAAAAAAGCATACAGACAGTAAGAATTACTGAAAGCCAGAGCCCGACTGATAGCACAGCAGTACAGCATTTGCCTGGCACGTGGCCAACCCAGGATGAACCTCAGTTCAATCCCTGGCACCCCATGTGATACCCCGAGCCAGGAGCGATTTCTGAGTGCATAGCCAGGAGCATGTGACCCTGTGCATCACTGGGTATGGCCCAAAAATAAAAACAAAAAAAATTACTGAAATCCAGGTGTGTACTCTGCTTGTTGAATTAATGGGAACAAGGTGAGTGCCTATTTTGAGAGCAAGATCCATAGCATGGCGTACCTAACTGCTGAGCTACCTCCCCTTTAACCACTCTTAGGTAGAATGAACCAGGGCCCTCAAGAATGCTGCTGGAGCAGGAGCAGAGGGATCCTGACATTGCTAATGAAGGTTTTCAGAACCCTCATTCTTCAGCTTCTGCTGAGTTTATTCATGGCCACTTGCAGGATAGATCTGTTCCGGGTAGGACAGCAGGGGTCAAGAATCCAGAGGTCCAGGCAAGTTCAAACCTATAAATGGCAGAACACGTAGATGTTTTTAGT
>PVKC010024800.1:0-16738 GCA_004027635.1 Crocidura indochinensis | reverse complement strand
GATGGTAGCAAAAGTGTGCTCAGGCAAGAATAGAATAAAACAAGATTCGGGTAGTTTGGGTAAGCAGGGCAGCAAAATTCACTCAGGCAAGAATAAAGTGAAAAATCATCATGGCATTATACTATATTTTAAAGTTTCCTGTTGATTGGCTATGCACATATTTCAATGTCTGTACTTAATAAATTTGTTTAAAAAAATAGTGCAAATCACAGTGTCAAAAAGGAAAAGAGAGAAAGAGAAAGAAATAAAATGTCTGCCCCAGAGTCAGGTTTGGAGAGTGGGTGGGAGGGAAACTGGGGTCATTGGATGTAGGAAATGTACATTATACATTAGTGTCTAAAAAGGAAGAGAGAAGGGGAGAAAGAGAGAAGGAAAATGTATGCCCCAGAGACAGAAAGGAGTCTGGCCATGGGAGGATGAGAGGGAAACTGGGAACATTGATGGTGGGAAATGCTCACTCATGAAGGTTATTGCACATTGTATGACTGTTTCTCAATTGTGAACAACTAAATTTGTGTAAAAATAACTATATTATGAACTACCCATAATTATGGTGTTTATAAAAAAGGTGACACTCAAGTTTCAGACTACATTTGGTTGCTTCTGAGGCTGGAGGTGGACATAGGTGCTGTGAACTTTTTTACTACAAAAATATATTATAGTGAACATCTAACTGAGACTAAAGTTATTTATTAGTCACTTGATGCTACCTCTTGAATTGTTCTTGCCTTTCATTGAACCAGTTCCCAATGGCCTTTGTTGTCTTTGGTCCATTAAGGGTGTTAAGCATATGTAGCATATTAACTCCTTTCTAATTTGCTAATTTGTATCATTTTAACTCTAAAAGCATGCTAAGCTTCTTAGTTTTATAAATGACTATGCAAGAAAGACATGGTCAAAGATGTAAAATGGTCAAGGATAGAAGGAAATCATTGATCTTGACATGCTAAATAATGGGGTACAATAGTTATTATTCATTTTATAGGAATAATGCTCTTCATTAAAGGGAATAGTGTAGAGCTAAAGATGTTAAGGTTTACAACAATGTTTTCTTTTTTATTTCCTATTTAGATCATTTTTATATACTGGTTATATTCTCTATCTCAAATTGCTGTTTATTCCTATAATATTTAGTTCCATGGTTCCTTTCATTTACAAGGACATTTTCCCGAGGTCAATTCCTAAACTTCTTGTTTCAATCCCCCATACTTTTCTTTTAATATTGGTTCTGAAATTTTTGTTTGTTTCTCATGTTTGTTTCTCCTGATCTCCTGATACCCAGTTTTTGTGGGATAGTTGCCCAACTGTACCCTGCAGTTCTTTACCCACTGTGTTCCTCCAGAAACAGAAAGAGAGATTAACAAATGATCTGAACTCCTTCCCTTGATAATTCCTATTTTGTTTCTGGCTCCTGCAGACCACCAGCCTCCAGCTGTTCAGATTTGGATCTCATTAATTACATTCCCTCCAGGCTGCTGGTGTGTCTTTAAAAGTGGGAAGAAAAGGAGAGGAAATGGGATAGACCAAGGGAGAGAAGGAGAGGCCATGGGAAGCTTGATAATGCCTTTGTTTTCAGAAATGTCATTTTTTAGAAAAGTGTAAGGTATATATCTCTTGTGCCAGAACTGAGAATCAATTTCCTATTTGTCTTGCCAATTTTCAAAAATGTGTATGATTCCTCTCCATTAGCTCGCAGCAATATTGAAGATATATTTGATTAAGCTGGAACACACATCATCAGCCCAAGATGCCCACAGGCAGAACAATATAACCATCCATATGCTTCTCTGAGTTAATTTGGAATACAGATAATTCAGTATCCAAATGGTACCCATAAATTCTCAGAGAACCCCTCAGTGATGCCCTAGGATTATTCATATCAGAATGGAAGGGAGCTGTGAGAACCATAAAGGCTTGCAACTCTTGCTAATTTTTTCATTGTTTTGTAAAATCCTTGATTTTCATTAATTTTTTTATTTTTTTAAATTATTTTTGCAGACTGACTAAGGTCTGGACTTTTTTAGTCTAAGCCACTTAAGTATCATCCCATGTATATGAATAGAACGAGTTCTTAGGCTCTTTCCAATCCTCTAAGGAGAGTTAGATTAATCGCAGATACTTAGTCCACATCCAGAAAGGCTCAGAATTTATAATTCTATAACTTCTTTATATAGCAACATAATCTGTGAAATCTTCTAAAATTTCTTTAGATAATGAATTCCATGCAATACAGACATGAAGAATATTTCTTCTCTGTCCTCCTTTCTTGCACTCCTGAGAGTATCTGAAATACAGGACAAATATTCCTTTTTGCACAGTTTTACTCAGAGTTTATTAGGATAAAAAGTATTCTTCTCACAGCCTGTGTATTCAGTCATCAGAATGATCCTAAGTGACAACTCTTATATGTCATTTTTGTTAATCATTCCTTCTTCTAACTGAACACTGCCTTAGTGTACAATGGATGTTATAGAAATACTACAAGTGGGAATACTTAAAATGAATGTATTCTTTCACAGTTTAGGGTGTCATGAGTTTAAAATCAAAATACCAGCGAAGTTGATTATTTCTAGGAGTCCCATTGAAGAACATGTTCCATGTCTTTTTGCATCTAATGACTGCTCTAAATTCTGGAACTCTGGGTAACTTCATTCTCTATCTTGGACTTTACAAAGTTTTCTCTTCTATTTGTTTTCTCTTTCTTACTAGTCACTAGTTTATGATAATTATTAAGTTTATGATAATTCTTAAGTCTTGAGATTATTAATTTCCTCTGCAAAGATTTTTTTTTCTTATTGCAGTCACATTCCAAGTTTCCAGATAAGTATAGAATTCATGCATCTTTTGGATAGACAAACTTTTTTCAGCTCTTGAAAAAGTTTCTCTTGTTTTTTACTAAGTCAAAACATGATCATAAATAGATCCTGAGTTATATTATAATGGTCTCCATCTTTGAATCAGTGTTAGATGCCATTTGACAAGCAATAACTATTGCTTATGTAGTCTCACACAGGAAAGAGGACAAGCAGGAGCTGAAGCGATAGTGCAGATGTAAGGCATTTGCCTTGCATGCGGCAGATCTAGGATGGAGCTTGGTTAGATTAAGGCATTTCATATGGTCTCTTAGTCAGTCGCAATTTCTGAGCTCCCATAAATAACTCATAAGTTACTCAGGAGTAACCCGAGTGTCACCAGGTGTGGTCCCCAAAATAAGAAAAATAAATAAATAAAAGAGAGAACAGCAGAATATTCTGCAATTTGAAAGAAATGTAATTAATTGAAAGTTTCATAGGCTGGAAACTTCATTCCTTTTTTCCTCTTTTCTGTGTAGACAAAAATTTATTATTAATTTTCAATGAGCAATAGGAATACAATACTCCAGAATCCTCCAGCCCACTTAAGGGTCTTTAAGTAGCAGCCTAAAAGACCATATATCAATTTGCACTTTCAAGAACAACAGAATTTTTTGAAAGTCCACACTTTGTGTTGTTAAAGTCCATCTCCTTTACTCTTCCTTGTCCCAAGGGAAATATCAAAGTTTTATTTTACTAATGAAATTTGTAAATTTTTATTTACAAATCTTGATCTCATTTAGTTGTCAAGGAATTTCCCTTCAGCACACCACTTTCTCTTCTCTGTAATCTCATGTTTTAGTCCTTATATAGGTGCAATTATTAAAAGGTATCCTAAGTACTTATCTAGTGCCGACTGAGTGCCTTCTCTGTTCTGTGACCCAGAGTCAATCTGTAGGAAGGACCACAGAAAATCTTGGCAGAACATGTGCTGGTCTATGCCCAAGAAAATTAACATGCCAGCCAGCATCCTTCTACATTTGTCATTAATTCCATCTGACTCTGATTGTTCCTTCATGCTGTGAACCCCCCTCTCAGGCATTTACATGCAAAAGTTGTGCTATTTTCATTTGTTCTTGTTGAAATATCACTCTGTAATTGCTTCTAAACCATTTCATTTCTGCATCTATTGCAGGCAGAGTGCTAAATCTGGCAGTTTAAACAGTTGCAAAACAATATTTATGAGGCCTAAGCAATTCTTTAGAGCTCCACCCACTGCAGGCATTAGACATTGGCCTCAGCAGACAGCTTTTGTGTATCTCTGCAGAGCAATACAGTCCCGCACAAATCACGACTCAAAAAAAAAATTCCCTCAAGATGGAGAGATAAAGACCCTTGCAAACCCACACCTTATTACAAAACCCTTTGTTATGTGTCCTTATTCCTATTTTTCCCTATTCCTTCTGGGTCAGGAATAGCTTAAAGCAACTAAGATGTGGTTGTACCCTCAACCTTCCCCACATACATTCATACATACATACATACATACATACATACATACATACATACATACATATAATTTCTCCTGCTCATGTTTTTCTCTGCAACTCATGGCCAAGCTCTCTCACTCTTCATAATACATGACTTGCAGTAATTTCTACAATGATCCACATTTATGGGGACTGGCTCTCTAAGTAGATTTTCTTAACTGGGAGGAGGATAAGATATGTCTAAAATTCAGACAGGAACACATTATATGGGTCTATTTGTTACTTTAGTGCAGAAAACCTATTACTATGATTCTAATCACATTGAGTCCATCTTACACAAAATTCTGAAATCTAGCCAACAGTGCTCTACCAAAAGATAGCCAAACAGCTTAGGATGCTTGCTTTTCTGGCTACTGCCCAAATAGGAAAGTTATCTTTGTTCTCTAGAATTTTCTGGCCTGATTAAGAAAACACCATAATCCAATTGACTGCCTCTATTTTGTAGACTCTCATGAAGTCCCTCATGCTACACTACAGCCTCAATTTTAGCTAATTCCACACAGTAAACACTATAATGTCTGTTCTCAAGAAGACCTAAAATACAGGCAATTGAGAAAGCCCCCAAACTATACAATAAACCTCTATTGCAATGAACCTCTTTCAAAAATGATATTTGAATAAGAAATTGCATATTCTTAGGACATGTAACAAAGTAATTAAAACTGCTGATTTGGTTGTTCTATAGAAGAAATGCTTTGCTTTGGATGATTTAGCTGCTCTGTAATAACAAGAGAATTAAAGCCACTGAAATTTCTAATACTATTGAAGAAAATGAATAAAAAGAATAGTTTTGTGTACATGTGTGTGTTTTTACAAACATTTGAAAAAAATCAGTACAGTGTGCTGCTAGACAAAAGGATGTAAAAAATGGAAAAGTAAAAATATTTAAACATCCCATGGTTTTGACTATAAGAAAAAAATAGGACAGCTAGTTTTGAGAGATGAGTGTCCAATCTTATTTCTCATCATTTGCTAATAAAATAGGACATACTGACAAGCTGCTCAAGAAATTCTCAGACTGGAACCAAATGAAGTGACAATATGTTCTGTTAGTCATATCTAGGTAAAATATGCTTTCAAATTCCAAACTAGGTAACAATGGCAGAGAGAAATTGTTACTTAATAAGTTAAGTGCATGAAGAAAATTATCCTCCCACCATGTGACAAAGAAGGAGAGAATATCTAGCTGTGTCTCTGCTATCAATGAATATTTTATCAAAATATGAATAAAAGTTGAATTTCACATTCTGAAATGAATGTTTGACAGAAATTAAGCTGCATCTTCTTTTTTTAGTGTGTCAGTTCTCTGGCCAGTTGGCTATATAAAAATGACAATACACTGACCCCTTTGAACTCTCCGAGCTGATAGGCAATCAAAAATTAATGACTTTAAAATATTGAAACAGCTCAGAAATTTTCAATATTACTAAAATTATTAACAACTCTATTTATTATGAGTGATTCCTCTCCTGATTTTGATCTACGACTGGCAAGCCAGTATAACAGTGTTTGGGTTTGTGTATATCAATGTTTCCTAAGTGAGTGCTACATTGGAGGCAGAAGGAAGTGTTGGAAACTCTGAGTCAGTTATAGAGGGAAACTTTTTATTTTGTTTTGTTTTAGACAACACCTGTTCATGCTAGGGATTATTCATGGCTCTGTGCTTTGGGATCATTTCTGGTAGGGTTTGGGAGAGGATATGGAGTATCAGAGATTAAACTTATGTTGGTTGTATGCAAGACCTTAACCACTGTACTATTTCTATTCAGCCCCAACAGGAGAAGGATAATTTTTGTTTGTTTCTATAAAGTATATTTTCAACAGCATACCAATTATTTTTTCTTTTTCTGAAAAGGTGGCACAGTGGGTCAAATAACTTTGGATGCACTGGTTTTGATTATATTTAGCTTACATTTTGCATTGCCCCTCCTTCATTAAATGGTTCCTGTCCAAAGTGAGAGCTATAACAGTAAATGTTTATGATGAAACCTATAGGTATACTTTCTATATACCCTAATGTCATTCTAATTTAAATAACTACTTTTTCCTTTGTATCAGCTACCATGCCTAGATATTTAAGTTACTATCATTTTTAGTCATTACTATGGAAGCTATTTTTAAGTAAAGTTGTCATGTGCTGCAAACTAAGTTTTAACTTAATTCTAGGTCTCTCTGATTTGAAAGGCTTTGATTCAGGGCTAGAAGTATAGATAATTAGGTAAAGCTTCATATAGTGACTCAGATTTGATTCCTACCATATCATATGATCTTCAGAACACAGTCTAAAGTATTTTCTGACCACAGAGCCACAATCAGCAGTGCCACGTGAGGCACACACACTCACAAAAATTAATAAATAAGTAAACCTTTTTATTTCGTCCACTTTGTGGTTATTTATCAACAGTGAAAATAGCCTCTTTGCAGTTCTGTTGGAAAGAGAATACAGAAAAAAACGGCATGTCTGACCACTTAATTGGATCAGAATATGAATGTGAATGCAGAGAGAATGACTGTCCAAATGGGGTTTCAGGTCTGCCTTTCTGATCTTTGCAGTAAGAACTTTCGGAGCTACTTGCTTTTCCTGACAGCTCCTTTGGCCCAAAGGTGATTCAGTGATGGGCAGGGTCAACTCTTTATTCTAAACCTCATCCTGAATTGTAGCAAGAAACAATTATTATGGCAATGAGCAACACCCATTCTAATTATCACAAATATATATTTATATATATTTTTTCTTTCTCACAAGCAAGTCAGAGACTTTCCAGCTTAGACTATGAAAACTTGCAAAAGTCACTTAGTTCTTTGCATAAGTGGGCCTATGAAAACTGGATACCGGAGCAAAAGCACAGTGGTAGGATGTTTTTGACTTACACGCTACTGACCTAGGACAACCCAGGTTCAATCCCTGGCTTCCTATAAGTTCCGCCGAGCCTTGCAGGAGCAATTTCTGAGTTCAGAACTAGAAGTGACCCCTGAGCACTGCCCAGTGTGACTCAATCCCTCCGTAAGAAAAAAAATCGAAATGAAATGAATGTATAAGCAATTAGCATGTTAGCATATTAGAAAATAATTGAAGGCATTTAAAATATGAGAGATTTAAAAAATATGTTCTTATCTTTCATTATTTGTTCATTGTCAAAATAAGGAACTCCTTTCTCTGATAGCTTTCTTCTAGATGTCCCCCCAGTTACTCCTGCAGCTCACTGTATGTCTTATTTTCTTATACACTTGAAAAGCTCTGAAATTGCAATTTATTTTCTAATTGGAGCAAAGGGAAGGATGCCAGATTCCCAGAATGGCATCAGCTGTAATGTGTGTGCTGGACCATGTGTTCAAGGAATCTGTTCCCCTACTTGTCAACACAGGTGAGCTATTTGCATTGGCAGCACCACATATTATGGCATTTTAATTTAAATTGAGATCCCTCACTAAATGTATCTTATGCAATACCAAGGAAAGAATTGTTCATAGATAAAATGGGTAAGTAATTGCTTTGCCATGCAACTACCAAAAATAAATTTGATCAGATTGTTAGACTAGTTCAAATAATTGAAAACTTGAAGAGAATTTATATATGTTTTTTTCAGCAAGAACTCTAATATATAGGTTTGTTTTTTAGTTTTTTGTCTGATGCCCTCCAGGCTCTTTATATAGTGCCACAGTTAGATTAGATCTTAACTTTTTATTTTGTTTGAAGTTCTCTGATACCCGTTCTAGTTAATGTTTACAATTATTTGACACAGTTTCATTGTTTTTATTTTGGGAGGCATCAAACTGACATACAGGCCTCAATAAAAAAGAAAGGTAAATATTTTACATTCTTTATATTAAACATAAAATTATGGGCTAGAGAAGTAATGAAGGAGATAAGGCATTTGCCTTGTATAAGGGTCACCCCAGTTGGAATCTACTTATAGTTCCCCAAGCATTGCCAAGACTGATATTTGAGCATACAGTCAGGATTAATCCTAGAATACCAAGGTATATGACCCCAAACAAATATTAATCAATTCAAATTAACAAAAAATGTTTTCAACACACCTCTCTATTTTAAGTATATTCTTTATATTGTGTAGGTAACTTGCTCATTTAGCTTCATTGAGATATTAATCCCTCCCTCAATGGTATATGACAGTGATGAGCTCTGTCCCTAGAGAATTTCCTCTTGTCTTCTACTGATCCTCCTCTTATCCATCTTTGTGTCATGTTTTTTCAAAATTTCTGTGTCATTGGGCCAGAGAGATAGTACAACAGGATAGGTTCATGCTTTTAATGCATCCTACTTGAGTTTGTTTTCAGGTACCACATATAGTCCCATGAAACGTGCCAGGAAAGATCCTTAAGCACAAAGTCAGTAGTAAGCCTGATAAATGTTGAATATTGTCCCCAAACAAAGCAAGAGAAAAAACAAATGTTTGTATCATTGAAATATTTAAATGAAGACCCAAATTTAGAAGTAATCTAAGAATGATTTTTAGACTCAAAGAATTGTGTAATTTTTCTGAAGAGACATAAGAAACTTCCAGCACACACTGATCTAAGATTTTTAAAAAATATTTAGAAATATTATAGTGGTTAACTAGAGGGACAAAACAATGTCCAAATATCCAAAGGATTAAGATAGTAAGAGAGAAATTCCTAATTTCCCGAGAAATATCTGAGTAGTAACAAAATCTAATTGGGATGCAGGAAATTCAGGGAAAGTCTTTATGCATCATGTATGGAGGCCATCATATGTGGAGAGATATTATGATTTAAATGGAAATTTCAAAGTTGCATCCATAGATATTTGCAACAATCAGCACTCAATGAGACAATACAAGAGATCAGACAGATGAAGGTATAGTCAGAAGAGAATAGCCAAGAAGCATCCATAGCTCAGCACCCTGTCTCCCCACTGCCCTCTCACTTTTTTCTCCTCAGTTATACCGGTCTTACATCAAGCTGAATAAATGACTAAAATTTCCCTTTTGCCCTTTGAAGCCCTTTAGGACTTAAGTAGACACCCTCTCCTTCTTCCCCATCTCCAGGTGATGCATATTATATAAATCATACAGGGAATTATAAACTGGGCTCAAAAGCAATGACAAAGACATCTCAGAGACAAGTCAGAGAAAACCTTAAAATAGGAATTTACAATATTACAAAATATAACAGTGATTTACAAAGTGATTCATAATGGAGTTGGGTCAAGACTAATGTTGCAACACCATTCCCAACATCAGGGTGGCCTTCCCTCCTCAATGTCCCCAGTTTCTTTCCACCCATTCTAAGCCTGCCCCCTTAGCAAGTACAGAAATATTTTATTTTGTATAACTTGCTAGAACAAAATGACAAATGAAGCTATTAAAGAATAGATCAATAAGGATCATCTTGTGATGATTGATTGTTAGATCTCAAAATTGGTGTTCCTAATAAGTGGGAAATTTTAAATTCCTATATATACATATAAGAATATCCAAATATTGATGAAATTCTCCCAAGTAACACTGAAACTAGAAATGATTACAAATAATATAGTTACTGAAGAGAGACACTGTAGGTTGCAAGTTCTAGGCAGACTATGGGTCAAAGGAAAAGTTTGCTTTCAACTACAAAGTTATTTCATCAGGCTACACAGCTCATCACTGCATCATTATTATTAGTTTCTATAACAAAATAGGCATTAAAGAATATCTTTGCACATTAGGGCTGATGTAAATTCATAGTTTTGCCTATTATCTTGTGACCCTGTTTATCATCTGTAGTGATCTTGCTTTGATGACTTCTCCAGGAAATTGTGCTGTTTGTTTGTGCAGGTAGACACTTAAGGTAAACTCACTTAAGAAACTTAAGAAACTGTAGAGTTAGTACAGCCACCAGGGTATTTGCCCTGCATGTAGTCAACCAAGGTTAGATATTGACACCACTCATGATTCCCTGAGAGTGATCCCTGAATACAGAGCCATGAATGAGTCCTGAGAATCACAGAGTGTGACCCTAAACAAAACAAAATCACCTGGTTCTAACTTTAACCCTATCCCTGATTGGGTTTCTTCTGTTGTCTATACCACCATCTTCAATAACACTTAAGTTAGCAGATTTTCAGATCTTCCATCTCTAGCAAAAATGGTATGTTAAATAGCTATTTATGATAGGTGGCTGGCGAAAGGTCCTGAAATTATTTGCCTCCAGGCATTTGCAGTAGTTCTGTTTTAAGGAGCTGCTCAAGTTCCACATGACTACTTGAGTGGTATGTCCATATGGGCCTCAATTTCCTCAGTCTACTCCCTCCAGTTGCTAATGTTTTGCCTTCTGTTCAGGCTGGGCACTGGAGAGCTCCAGTAAATTGTTAGAATTCAGCTCTGAGGATGTGCTTGAATGGAGACTTCTCCAGGGAATTTTCTGCTTTGAGGCTAATGTTCCACATTCACTATTTCTCAAGAGTTTGTTCTGTTTTGCAGGTTACTTCTTACTGACCATTCTTCTTTTTTAGGTTATCAGACATTAGGATTCTTTTTCTTGTTGTTTTTTTTTTCCCTACTAGCATTCATTGTAGCTATTCTATTCTAATAGCAGATGTTGGGGTTCTATTGGACTGATGTAGCTGTGAGAGACTCATAATTCAAACATTGTTTGACAGATCAGGGACAGAACAAAAATGATTACAAAAGGCAGAAGGACAGAAAAAATAAATAGCATTTCGAACTTAGAGAAGTTTTAGTTTTACTCAGATACTTAGGGATTATGTGTAGTAATTCATCAAAATTTCTTAGTCCATAAACCTCAAGTAAGGTTTATGAACTAGGTTCCCTCACAATATTGACCTCAGGATTGATTCAACAATGGTGATTTGGAAAAAGTTGAATTTTTTTTATTTTATTTTTTTTTAACAGTGGGTAGGGTGTTTGTCTTGCAGGACCAATCTTTTTCTTTATATTTTATTTAAACACCTTGATTATTACATACTTGATTGTATTTAGATTTCAGTCATGTAAAGAACACCACCCATCACCAGTGCAACGTTCCCATCACCATTGTCCCAAATCTCCCTCCTCCCCACCCAACCCCCGCCTGTACTATAGACAGGCTCTCCATTTCCCTCATACATTCTCATTATTAGGACAGTTCAAAATGTAGTTATTTCTCTAACTGAACTCTGAATTCTTTTTTTTAAATAATTTTTATTTTGCCAAAGTGGATTACAAATCATTCACAATAATATTTTAGGTACATAGTGACATTGAGTCAGGGGCATACTTAATACATAAAATCAAAATTAAAAATTCAGTTGAATTATTAATACAAATATATTTATGAAGACAATTTATGACTATAAAATATAAGGTATACAAGTGCTACATAACTGTGGCAAAAAATTACTTCTCGTTCATTTATTTTCTCAATGCTCAGTATTTACTCCTGGGTCTATATTCAGGAATCACTCTAACAGTGCTAAAGGGGCCATATAAAATACAGAAGATCTAACACAACTGGCTTCATGCAAGGCAAACTTGTATTTCATATAATGACTGTATTGTTGTTACAATGTCTTATTTATCTTTTAATGAGTTTTAATAATTTTATATAGGTATTATGTAGACTATGTACCAAGCACCAGAATAATACCCTGGGCTCCCAAATGTAGGAAATAGTGATATTTTTGTCTTTTCTCAGACCAAAAAGTATTCACCATCTATTATCATGGCACTGTGTGAAAAGGGAATTCAGTGGTAATCTTTCTGGAATGGCTAAAGCTTCTACTAAACAAAAGATGCAGCTATGAAAAATAAGTAGTACTTATTATCCATGTGCACAGGGAAGAAAGTAAGCAAAACGTTATCCTTTTTGTTTGTTTTTGGGGGGTCACTCTCAGCAGCACTCAGGGGTTACTCCTGGCTCTATGCTCAGAAATCGCCCCTGGCAGGCACAAGGAACCATATGGGATGCCGGGATTCAAACCACCAACCTTCTGCATGAAAGGCAAATGCCTTACTTCCATGCTATCTCTCCGACTCCAGCAAAATGATATATAAGAGACACGTCAAGGACTAGATCAGGATACATCTTTTTCTTTGGTGTGTGAAAAGGTTAAGTAAGAACTCCCAATTCTTCCAGAGAGCATAAATAATGTGAAGTGGAGTTGGGGATTGGCATGACCAAATTTTAATTTCAGAATTTTGAGCAGAGGTAAGAAATCTGATAGGAAGCTCATACGGCATTTTAGACAGGAAATGATAAATTTAGATGAAGGTAATTTAGATGAAAGTCTAAATTAGCCTAACTTTTAAGAAAGGGTTACTAACAATTGACAGTGACAGAACTGTTGAAAAGTGGAATAGAATCGATGCTCTTGGCTGCTCAAATTTGTAGTCTGAATAATGTTTGCTGAGTTAAGAAAGAATATATAAGTTTACATATAAGTTTATATAGCATCAACATTTATAAGCATCAAAGAGAACACATTATGATAATGCTGATAAATTTTTAGGTCATTTGAGTAAAAAGATAAAAAGTGCAATGATATCTGTTATTTTCCATAATAATATCTACCAGTAGAGTAACAGTAGTATAGTAAAATTAGATAATAGATTGGTGGTGGGAAGGATGCACTGGTTAAGGAGGGGTGTTGTTTTTTTATAACTGAAATCCAACTACAAAAATGCTTGTAATTATGGTTCTTAAATAAAGATATTATGGAAAGTTATAAAAGAGAAATCTCTATTTTTAATTTTTAAGGAAGTTTCCATATTGTTTTCCCTAAAGGCTGAACCAGACTATATTATGAATCAACAGAGAATAGGAGTTTCTATATTACCACATCCAAATAACACTGTTTTTCTTCCATGTTTTTTGATATATACTAATCTGACCGGTATACAAGATGTTACATTGTTTTCTGCATTTGAATTTTTTATAAGAAATAATGCTGAATGCTTTTTACTATGCTTTTAATTATCTTTATGTCTTCAATGGGAAAGTATCCATTGCTCTCCAAATTTATGATAAGGCTATTAGTTAACAAGTGATTTTTAATAAAAGTTTGACAAATTCATGAGTTTGTAAAGTCAGAACAAATTGAGAAAATTTGAGTTAATACTTATGGCCTATCTTCTTAAACTGTGAGTCATAATCCCACATAGGGTAACAGAACTGAATGTGGAGATCATAAAATATCTTAAAATTTTTATTAATTTCCATGAAAGGTATTATCAATAAATGTTTGATTCATGTACCTATTTTGTTGCTGTTGTTGTTTATGGGCCACACCCAGTGAAACTCAGAGGTTACTCCTGGTTATGTGCTCAGAAATTGCTCCTAGCTTGGGGGAGCTAGGGGGATACTGGGGGATCTAACCATGGTCTGTCCTAAGTCAGCCGCATGCAAAGCAAATGCCCTACTGCTGCACCACCGCTCTGGTCCCCTATAAACCTACACATATGAAATCACAAAACAATCTTTCTTGAATTCTTGGACAAATAGAGACCATAAATTTAAAAAATGGTGAAGAAATCCTTTTTTAAAACATTTAAATAATATCTAAAATTGTGCCATGAAGAAGCAAATTATAGAAATTTTGGGTTTCAAAATTGAATTTTAATGTTATAGAAATTTCTCTTAAAACCTACAGTCATTCTTAGTTTGACTTTTAGGGAAGGCAGTTTAAAAAAAAGGTAGCTGATATATTCTTTTTTTTTTTTTTTTTTTTTTTTTTTTTTTTTTTTTTTGGTTTTTGAGCCACACCCGATAACGCTCAGGGGTTACTCCTGGCTATGTGCTCAGAAATTGCTCCTGGTTTGGAGGATTATATGGGACATTAGGGGATTGAACAGCGATCTGTCCTAGGTTAGTGTGTGCAAGGCAAACATGCTACCTCTTGTGCCACTACTCTGGCCCCATAGATGAGTTATTCTAAGTGCTATCTGACTGGACCATTTGACTGATTGTCTTGCCCAGAAAAGAACAACTTTGGTTACAAATATAGCATAAGGATATGTAGTTAAATCAATACATTGATTCTCTTTTAGAAACCAATGTATATATTTTGTTAAACTTTCAATATATTTTATTCAATTTTTGCATAGAAAATTTAACATATTACTCTTTCCTCTCATTAAGTCATACTTGATTTTATGTCTTTTATATTTAAAATAATTTTTCTTCACTGTTTTGGAATAGTATTAGAATCAGATTTGGGCTTCAATATAGTATGATTAATAAAAATCAAACTTGCCATGGTACTATTAGATATGATTGGCATATTTTAGCCTGAATGGCTTTAAGGAATGCCTATACTAGGCCATGTTTATTTAAAAAAACTACTTATATTTTTATCTCCACAAGTATTAAACTGTTACATATATTTCTTTAAACATTTGAGGTGTTGTCACAGAAAATTTATAAAATAGTATGCAATTACAGAACAAGAAAAAGAATTAATGGGGCCGGAGAGATAGCATGGAAGTAAGGCATTTGCCTTGCATACTAAAGAATGGTGGTTCGAATCCTTGCATCCCATATGGTCCCCTGAGTCTGCCAGGAGCAATTTCTGAGTGTAGAGTCAGGAGTAACCCCTAAATGCTGCCAGGTGTGACCCAAAAACCAGAAAAAAGTAGTATGCAATTAATTCCTCCAAATATATCATAGTGCTACCAACGCTTATTAAATGTATATAGATGTTTTCCATCCAAAGAAAGTATAAAAAAATGCATGTTCAGTCATGTTTGTGATCCCAATATTTTTTATATTCTCTTTAAAAAATAGATTATTTTTTGCTTAGCACTATATATATAGCACCAGAAAAGATGCTTCTGCTATCAAAGGAGCTAGGAAAAAGTTCCCATTACTGAAGCAGAAAGGACAATGTGAAAAAATTTTACCAAGGGCATTCATATATTACAAGCTATTCAGATTATGGATGGGAGTATTTCTCTCTAAATCTGTATGGCTACTGTAAGCTTAATTATGTTTGGTAGATGATTCCCTTGAGATCCTCACGCTACTTTAAGATAGATGTCCAAGACCAGACTGAAACTGGTGCTTAGGTTTAAGAAGTAAATATAAATGTGCAGTCAATGTACTTGGGTTTCTACAAAAAAGGGAATTGATGACTTTGGCATTGTTTGTTGTTCCCCAAAGAACACAATCTAAAAATTCCAGTACAAGTCATTTTCTTGACTGTGTGAATAAAGTAAGGTGAGGACATGGTGTGGGGAGGGGTAAACATTTAAGAAAAGTACCTTGTCAAGTGACATACAACTGTAGGAAATGAAACAACAGTCATTTTCCCGATGGGATGCGGATCTTGAGAGAGAGATATACATGGTTTCCTGGTTACTGGTTTGAGGCCTACTCTCAGAATAACTTGTTCTGCTACACACTTCAGGGTCTTTAGCAGCATGGGAGAGCCTTCAGTAGTATGGTGTTGGTAGTTATTAGTTAGGGTGAAGAGAGAACATGGTCAAGGGGATAAAGACCAGACAAATGTATGTTTGAAAATAGGGATTGTTTCATCTAAATATTTATGTATGGTCTTTGCTACTTTTTCGAGTTTTTCTTTTGGGGGGGCGCACACGTTTGATGCTCAGGGGTTACTCCTGGCTAAGCACTCAGAAATTGATCCTGGCTTGGGGGGATGATATGGAACGCCGGGGGATTGAACCGAGGTCCTTCCTTGGCTAGCACTCACAAGACAGACACCTTACCTCTACCGCCACCTCACTGGCCCCCATCTTTGCTATTTTGAGTTTGTTGAATAATGTCTAATTGCTTTCTCTAAATGAAACAAGTTAAAACGGGATTGTGTCAATATTTTTGAGGGGACCAAAGTCATCTTCCAATCGATGGGAGGTATTATCATGTATTTGTGAGTGAGCAATGAATGAGCCATCTATGTTTTTGTTGTTATTATTGTTATTTCCCCTAGTTAGATAGTAATGCAATTTGTTACTTCTACATTACCATTTTCGTTTTCTTGAGTTCCAATAAATAAGGCTTAAGTCTATGATCAAAGCAAGAACCAATGAATAAAGAGGATAATATGTAAGAAGAGAATTCTCAAGGGGCCAGAGAAATAGTACAGTGGGTAACTTCTTGCACCTGACTGTGCCTGGTTAAATCCCTAGCTCTCCATTGCACTCCAGAGTCCTGCCAAGAGTTGTCTCTTATAACATCAAAAGTAAGTCCTGAGCATTGCTGAATGTGGTCCCAAACCAAGATGATTAATTTAAACTAAATACAGATATCCAGATCCTCTAGCATAAACACATGTAATTACTATGGAACTATAGATCATTGATGTCCAATAAGTTATTATGAAGACATAATGAGAGAAAGAGGAGAGGAGAGGAGAGACAAAAAAGAAGAGAGGAGAGACAAAAAAGAAGAGGAGAGGAGAGACAAAAAAGAAGAGGAGAG
>PVKC010024799.1:0-16736 GCA_004027635.1 Crocidura indochinensis | reverse complement strand
GGGGGGGGTTATGGGACTACACCCAGTTATGCTCAGGGGTTACTCCTGGCTATGTGCTCAGAAATCACTCCTGGTTTGGGGAACCCTATGCGATGCTGGGGAATTGAACCGCAGTCTGTCCTAGATCAGTGTGTGCAAGGCAAATGTCCTACCACTAGCACCACTGCTCCAGCCCCACATTATGAGACATTTTTGTATGACAGTCTGTGATATTCCTACAAAACCAGGTTTCACCAGATATCACCAGGTTCACATACTACTAACACCATTATTTATTTGTTGATTTCAATTTTGTTCTTTTAAAAACTCTGTATTTAAACTCCCACATATGTAGTCTAATCGTACAAGAGATGGTGTCATCTTTAATGCCTTAATGCCTTTAATTTTTAATGTTGTTTTTAGTCTTGTGACACTACCAGCACACTGTGTGGGCTAACACTTTTAGAACTCACAAAAATACCAGTCTCCTTAAAAAAGCTCTAAGCTATGAAAAAATTTCTCTATTTTCACAGCAATATTAGTAATTACTAATTTCAATGTAACAGTTTTCCATAATTATCTATGAATTATTTTACATATATAATTTATGTGTATTTTAATAAATTTGGTACAAGGTTGTGTGGAGCATCACATGGTGCACTTGCCTAAGTATTGAAAGAGGTTTGAAATAGCACTGCTCAAAATAAACCAAAAGCATCTTCAGTATATTAACTGAAAATCTAAGCACTTATTAAGAGGACTGGCATAGGAGATCAAGAAAAGTGTGCTTAACTGGGAGTGGGGTGTGTGGACTTGGGTAGAAGTTCTAAAAATACAATTTTAAGAATGATTCTGAGTTTCTAGTCAGACGTTTTATGAATTTTAGAATGCTACTCTTTGGTCAAAGTAAATAGAGCAGCAACAACAGCTGAAGCCTAAAAATAGCACTTTAACAAACCTCAACATAAATGTACATGTTTTCCAATTTTGAATGAGTGAAAATGAATAACCAAAAACACATCCACACACAGTTAAATACATTCACTTATTCAAATGACTATTTTCTTATTCTTTTTTTCATTTGGGTTTTGCTAATGGAACACAGGGGCTATTATTCATGTCTCCTATCCTCAGGACCATATGCAGTGCTGGCAATCAAATTTATGGCTGGACAGCTAGGCAAAGCCTTAAGTTCTTTTCTATCTTTCTGGTCCTAAGCCAGTGTTTCAACATAGCATCAAAAACATTATTCCAATTGAAATAGTGACTATGTAATCCAATTTGCTTCATTTTAGTCATAAAAGAAAAGCACATTGTATAGCTTGTTTACATACTTTGTATATATTTAAAGTTGTTGTCAATTAACTGACTTGTATAGACTATTTTTCTATATGACATCATATATTCTGTATAATGGGCAAGGTGTCTAGTAATTATTAAGTAGTTTAAAATTCTTAAGTTCTTTATGTTGTAGAAGTTAGACTTTTTTTGCACTGACATAATATAAATATTTGTTTAATCTTGACATTATTAATTAGTATTGTCTTTTCCTAATTCCATAATATCTGGACCATTCAATTTTGTTGTTCTTTGTTTTGGGGTCATGCCTTGTGATGCTCAGCAACTACTCCTGGTGGAAGTTAGAATCATATTGGGGTTTGGAGGATGGAATTTGGGTCAGCTGTTTGCAAGGCCAGTACAGTTCCCACTGTACTACCGCTCTCACTCCAAACAAATTTATTTGAGTGACGATTTGATGGCCTCAGTCTAATCCAAACATCTAAGCTTTTCAGTTTTATCCATCACATGATCAATTCAAATATCACTTTATTAATTGTGATATTTTCATATCACAAAGACTACACAGTACACAAACACACAGAACAAGTTCTTGCCATAAAATTCCAAAATTAAGTATCATATCTGAGATCAGAGACAGGTTTGATTAGGCTGCCATATAAGTTCTTAGACTAAAGAGATGTTTCACTACTGCTTTATATATCATTAATAAGATTAACTTATTTTACCAATCGTTAGCCACACTCTGAGATCTGAGTTTTGTTTTAATGATGACCAGCTAGCAAACTAGCTGCAAACGCGCATGTTTATATGTACAAATGCACTCAGTCTACAATGCTTTTCAAAATTGTTGGGTAAGGTTAATCATAATTAATGAGTTTAATGTCACTTTTAACATATCAAATAAAGAGTGTTCTTTTGTTATTTCAAACACTATCAATCTTTAATAATTTAACATGAAATACAGTTTGAAGAGTCTCTAATTTGGCATAAGGCAGACAAATAAATTTGACCTGTAATTCAAAGTAAGGAAGGCATTTTTATTAACTCTGAGCCACTAATTTGTTTTTAAATAAATTAAAATTTTTTCTTATCAATTTTTGAAGCATGCCAACTTTATCTCTACCTTGTTACCCTCAATATTTATAACTCTTAGAAGAATGTGCTTCTGTACTCATTATACAATAGTTCAAAAGTAAAAGGTCATATTTGCAGTCAGAGACATTTCAAGATGGAAAGGAAATGTTCTCACATCTTTAACACAAAAATAGCATTTCAAAAAATTCAGAAGTGAGTTACAAAACAGCAACACTTTAAAAAATGCATTCCAAGCTAAAGCTTGTAGAAAGTGTACCTCTTAAAGAAACAAAAGAAATGAGGCATAAGAGGAATTTGGTGTTGCAGGTAATTAATACACTTCATTCAATGGACTTCAAAGACATATTAAAGTGCCACTTTCTGCTGGACAAAAACATTTCATTATATTAGATTTCAGCTTTTATGCCTCTAAACTGCAGATTCTCAGACAAGAGAGTTTAAATATTTGCAGGCCTAAAAGTCACTGTCATCAGTGTCTGTGTCCACTAATAGAGGCAGAGTTCTAGCAAAAGAGATCATTCTTCTAAAAACCTTTAGAAAAAGGAAAAGCTATATTTGGTAACCCATTCAGTTTCCAGGGTTGTTCTGAAGTCTAATTGCTATTTATAACCAGGTGTAGGCCAGTAGGACACAGATTTGTCTTAATTAATAGATGCTCATATTTCTGGAAAGTAATAAAAGAAATGATTTTTATTATTCTAAGTGTTGATTTAAGAAATTGTTGTAAATAAGAATTTTTCAGATTTACTTACTTCATTGCACATTTTTCCCTTGCCTCCATAGAAATGGACTTAGATTGTATTTCTATTTATATGTATAATAGACATCCTTGGTTTCATCTTAGACACACTATAAGTTCAGAATCTTCCATTGTTTGTTTTTAAATTTTGTTTAGATTTACATTATTTAAATACCATGGTTTATAAGGATGTTTATAATACAGTGGTTTTATTTTTCCACAGTTATAAATTATTTATTTTTTTTAACTTCACGAATGTGAGGAATGTTTATAGCTTGTTTTTCTTGTGACTTACATGAAAATTTAATCCAATTAGAATGTTGGTAGAAATTTAAACATTTATTCCATAATTTAACTTCATTGTTATACATCTTGTTGATTAAATTAATGCAGAGAATATTACCAACTTATTTGATGTTTGACAGAAAAAAAAGAAAATAGGAGAAATGTAAGGGAAATAAACTCAAACCTCTCAAAAAATGAGATACTGCCAGAATAATACTGTATTAATAAGATAAATTAATTCACATAGATGAAGACACTAGTAATCATTCTCAACTGAAATATTATGTACTCTACTACTCTAGAGGAGTATTATTAAGAGATCTTTTTTTATTTCAATGTGAATTTTCAATCACTAAACTTACCAATAATTCTGATTTACTTAGTTATCAAACATTTTAAAATTAGTTGCCAATAAAGTGACACCACCTCCCCAAGTATTCTACATTTCCTATAAACATAAATCTAAATATAAACATGAAAATTCCCCAGGAAATATTCATACTACATTGGTACCTTACTATAGTGTTTATTTGATCTTCAAACCTTTTCAAGTTTGGTAAATTATTCAGTCCTATATTTTATATTAAAAGGATTAGTCAAAAAAATCTTACATTGCACTTAGTTTCCATTATCTTTAATTTCTTTAATTTGGAAAGTTGTCATATACTAAGCCTTTGGATTTCATGACTTTGAAACTTAATTGTTTTGCTTTGGAGCCACCCTTCACGGGGATTGGTCCTCACTCTGCTCAGCGATCACTCTTAGAAGTGCTCAGGGGACCATCTGGGATGTTAAAAATCAAACCCTGATTGGGTACTTATATAGAACTATCGTGAAATATCTCTACACAATGACCTTGAAACTTTCAAAGATTACAAACCAGTTCTTTTGAGGTTTTAGCTTTTAGTTTTAATTTCACTAGTATAGGACTTGTATACTGACAGGGTTATTATAGAAATAAGCTAGTAAGGTCAATGGATTTCTCAACTTATCTTTTCAATCAATTTTGGACAGTTTTCCATTCTATATTTGGTGGGATATTAATTTTACCAATTTGATTAAATAATTGCAACTGTCTTTTTTAGTTTTCTCTACAGTTTTTCAACATTAATAAGTTTTATGGTAAGGCACTTTATGATTGCATAAATATCTTGCTTTTCATGAGTTAATGGTTTATAGCAATATGAATTCAAAATACATATTTTATTCAATTATTTTTAGCTTTCTTTAGAAACAGAAAAACCTGTTTCTATTTTTTTTTTTTTTTTTTTGGTTTTTGGGCCACACCCGGCAGTGCTCAGGGGTTACTACTGGCTGTCTGCTCAGAAATAGCTCCTGGCAGACACGGGGGATCATATGGTACACCAGGATTTGAACCAACCACCTTTGGTCCTGTATCGGCTACTTGCAAGGTAAACGCCACTATGCTATCTCTCTGGGCCCCATCTATTTTTATCTTTTTTTTTTGTTCACACCCAGTGGCACTCAGGGGATGTTCCTAGCTCTGTGTTCAAGACAGATCCCCAGGGAAACTGCTCAGGGGACCATGTGGTGCCAGCTATTCAAAGCAAGTTTGCCAGACAAACATCTTAACACTAGTACTGACTCTCTGACCCTACCATGATTATTTTTGAAAATGAGTTTGTTTAGAAATTTTCTAGTGAAATGGCCCAATAATTTGATTTGTAACTTAAGTCCTCAGAAATGCCTGCATAATATTTTGATATATAAGATATCATCCTAAAAGGGGAGAAAGAATGAGGGCTAAAATTTAAATGTTTATTATGCATAAAGGAGAGGTATTTAATGGAAAACAAGAATTAGGAGTTTAGAATGCAGGTAACTCATTAATGATTACCTATATAAATTCAGGCGTAAATGACTTAAATAGAGATTAAAAAAAATTCCCTTGAGATATTTCCATGTCATTTTTTTTGTAAACTAGCATTTTGGAACTTTATATTTGTTTGATTTTGATATTTGTTCCATAGATCCTATTCCCAGCCATGGTATATGGGCTATGCAATACCAGGAGTGGACACAGGCAACTCACACAAAGCATGTGCCCCCTTGTACTTTGAACTGTCTTCTATGTCTTCATTTTGTAGGATTTTAATATAGGGTGATAAAGTTAAGCAGAACTTGAGAATACCTTGCTTCTAAGATTGTTAATTATCCTTTTTGTAGAGCTACCATAGCACTATTTTTCTGGAATATGTTCTTGCTACCTTTTGTTTGCCCAAGAAAGATTAGAAACCATCATTAATGAAAGAAGTGTAAGTTTTAGTCTAAGAAAGATTCTACAAAAATAAAACACACACAATCACACACACACAATAACACACACACAGTCTCTCACTGAGATAAAAAAATCTAATTTTAAATAGAGACCCCTCTATTTGAAGTTTTATTTTTTAATTACTTTTTTAATTACTTTGATGTTTGGATGTATTTATTAATAGTAGTCTGAGTTACTAGAAGAGGTACCTATTTATCTTCTAATTTTTTCATTTTATTTTTTATTTTTTTGGTTTTTTGGGGGCAGTCAAATGACTAGTGCCACTTAAATAGAAATTCATATCTGATATAGGAAGATTTTTACAGATGAACAATTTAAACCACAAAGGTTATGTAAATCAATATGTTAGCTCAAAATGGAGCTACTTTTCTTATTTTTGGTTTGGTCTGCACCAAAAGCAGGGGTGCTCAGTTATTACTGCTGACTGTATTCAGGGATCACTCCTGGTGGTGCTAAGCGAATATATGGGGACATATATATTCAGGAACAAACCCTGATCAGCAGTGTGCAACAATGAAATTACCGCACTGTATGAAACTTCTTAACAAATATGAGATTATGTTTGCCAGAGAATTTTGAATTTTAATATTAAATAATTGGTTATATGGAAGAATATATTAAAATATAAATGCTATGAGAAATAATAAAACATTCCCTGAAGACAATACTAATGCTAGTAACTTGAAGCACACTTACATAATATTTTGTTCATGTTCTAGCCTGATCCCATCTTCCTGTATTTTTTTCTGAAAAAAAATCACTGTACTCTTGATTTTATTTAAAAATTAATTTATTGTTTAAACACATTCATTTTTTTTTTTTTGGTTTTTGGGCCACACCCGGTGACGCTCAGGGGTTACTCCTGGCTATGCACTCGGAAGTCGCTCCTGGCTTGGGGGACCATATGGGAAACCAGGGGATCGAACCGTGATCCTTCCTAGGCTAGTGCAGGCAAGGCCGGCACCTTACCTCCAGTGCCACCGCCGGACCCTGTTTAAACACATTCTTTAACTAGGTATGTGATTATACATCTTGTTTTTGGTTTTGGCCACTCCTTGAAGTGGTTAGGGCTTATTCCTAACTCTGTGTTCATGAATAAGTTCTAGTAGTTCTTGCGGGGGACTATGTTTGATTCTTATGTCTGAAGCTAAGTCAGCTGTGTGCAAGACAAAATCCTTAACCTCTGCCTATATTTGGGGCCAAATTTACCTATTTTGTATTGGTATCATCTTTAGGTGATTATAGTGGTGTTGACATTTTTGGTAATGTATCCAGAATTATACAATACCACAAGTTGTCCAAAACTCTCTATCCCTATCCATATATATTTCTCATTGTATGGTCTTCGTTCCCACTCTCCCCTCCCACCACTGCTTGGTCATTCAAATTCTAAGCAAGAATTTCCTTATAGTCTCTTCTTTTGATTTGACTCTAGATTTCACAGGAGTGAGATCATCCAGTATTTGTCTTCTCTCTGATTTATTTTGCTTTATATGATGCTCTCCAATTCCTTTCACCTTGCAGAAAACTACATTTTTTAGATTAGATTAGATTTTCCATTTATTTTATTTTATTTTTTGTTTGGGGTTATATCTGGCAATATTCAGAGGTTACTCCAAATTCTACACTCAAGAGCCACTTCTGGAGGTGTTTGAGGTATCATATGGGATGCAGGAGATTGAACTCAAAATAGTAACTTGCAAGGCAGGAGCTGAACATGCTAAACTATCTCTCTGATCTTGATTTTTGTGTTTTTTTTTTTTATGGCTGCGTACATGGTGTTTTTACCCATTGTAACACGCATATCTGCCAATAATGTTAACAATAATTTCATGTGTACATAGATCCATACCTGAGCTCCCACTTTCTCTCCATCAATATTTCCAAGCTCCACTGTTAATCATTCTTTTCACCACCACTCTCTGGAGAAGTTCAATTCTGATGCCATTGACAAACACTTGTTGTCCTCTTACTATTTTTATTTATATCCTAACCTAAGCGACATCAAATATCATTCTCTATTTGTCCCTCTTTTGATTAACTCCAATTCATACAACATCCTTAAGTTCTATCAATGAAATGACAGACTGCATCATTTCACCTTTCCTTATATCTGAGTAATGTTTGATATACATATTATATCATAGTTTCTTTGCCAGTCATCTTTTCTTGGATGCAAAAGGCTCATCATTGACTCCACACTTGATACTTACTGGTTTTATTTCCAGTCCCTTCACAAAATGTATTGTTTACACATAAGGTAAAAATATATCTGAGTAAAACTATAGAAGACAATACACAAGAAAATACAAGGTACACATTTTTATCATTCACTTTTTAAAGTCTGTGCATGTATCTTCATAAGAAATACCAAATATGGGTCAAGTACTGTATTATCGTATTGGGAATACAATTGCAGATAGATGGATAGGCCCTGATTTTTATTTCACTGCAGTTTTTCTTTTTGCTAAGTAAAGAGATAACTTCATTACATCGTTTTCCTTGTATTATTTTAATTGGCAATAAAAATAAAAGTTGTTTGTTGGCTCAGACATACACAGGTAAAAAAGTAATAGAGGTTCTCTTACACATGCTGTTTTTCTTCCTTAAAATTCTCTCTCTCTAAGTATATATATATATATTATATACATAATATGTGGACTCACTTTTATTGTGCAAAAATTGTTATAAATTATATCCCATTTTCTCCCCAAAATCTAAACTATTTCTTGGGATTATATTTTGAAGGCTTGTTGCCACCTTGGCCTTCAATTTTCATATTCACTAGAAAATCTAGGGAACAATTTATATATTATTTGTCTTAGGAGAAAATGCCAAAGGGTTTATCTGCTAATTCATATGCCTAATCCCCTGGTATTAAATCACTAAGTGTACTTAGCAACAATGAGCTAAAATTGGAAAACAAACATTCTACTGTTATTGTATTCATTTTCCTCCAAGGTGCTATATGATAAACACCACAACCTTCAAGGGAATTGAGAGCTACTTGGAGGGCAGGTTATATAACCACTTTTGGAGAAATATCAGATTATATCCAGCTATCAGTATTATGTTATATTAATTATATATTGTATTTTTATATTTACTATATAACATCCTACCTGATTGGAGACTTTATTGTCCTTAATTCATTGACAATGAAGGATCTCTTTTTCTTTATTTTTAACCAGAACTTCAAACTACTGCCAAAAATTGCTCCTTTGAAGAAATCAGGACCTTTCAGGAATATAGAAAACTGAAATAGAAGAGAAAGGGGAATTATTTATACATATAAATTTACATTTTAAAAAAGTATTTGCAAATATTCACTCATGCATACAGATTATTTTGAGGGGACCCACACTTGAGGATGCTCATAGGTTGCTCCTAGATCTATATTTAGGAATTATACCTGGAGGTGCTCAGGGATTCCAAATGGGTTGCTGGATATAAAACACAGGTTGGCTGCGTGCAAGACAAATGTACCCACTGTACTATCATTCTGACCCCACCATATATACATATTCTATTAGGTATAACAAAATTCAGGAATCTCACAGATAGTAAGTTTGCATACTCACAAAATGAATGCAATATGACAAGATTATATGTTGCCTTCCTGGACTCATTCAAGCACAGGTTTAAAAAGCCCCAATTATCCTTTGCTCTTTAAGCCAAAAATGAGGTCAATGGAAAGTGTTCTATGTCATTTTCTTTCAAATTTGCTTCCTTTCCTTACTTTTTAACCTACATATGTTAAAAATTATGAGTTTTATGAAGTTGATTGTTAGTAAGATTTCCTAATTACCAAGGGGACAGTTTTCTCACATTATAATTATACGTGCTACTGAGCATTTGACCACATATACTGATGATATATTTTTCATCTTTATTTAAGCACCATGATTACAAACATGTTTGTAGTTGGGTTTTAGTTATTAAAAAAGACCACCCCCATTAACCAGTGCAACATTCCCACAACTAATGCCCTCCATCTCTATCCCCCCCACCCCCCGCCTGTATTTAAGACAGGCATTCTATTTCTCTCACTCACTACCATTGTCATGATAGTTGTCAGTGTAGTTAGTTCTCTAACTAAACTTACCACTCTTTGTGGTAAGCTGATCCCATTATTAATGGAAAACAAGTGAGACTCTCCTTTTCTCTTTCCATCAGGCATTCTTATGTAAATTCTCTCTTCAAAATAAGACACTATTTTATTTGTCTGAAAACTACATATTATTACTATATAGCAAAGATGATCCATAATGTGCAGTGCCGTGATGTTTGAACCAAAGATGACTGTAAAAGTGTTCAATTATTAGGAAGCCATACATTGCTTGTAATTGTTTTAAGTTGAGTTTCCCTAATAATAGGATCAAAAATAAAATTAGAAAGCACACTTTTTTGTTTGTTTTGTTTTTTGGGTCACATCTTGTGATGTTCAGAAGTTACTCCTGGCTATGTGCTCAGAAATCACTCTTGGTTCCTGGGACCATATGGGACTCTGGGGATCTAAAGGAGGTCCCTCCTGGGTGGGCCGCGTGCAAAGCAAACGCCCTATTGATGCGACATGGCTCTGGCCCCTAGAAGACATTTTTTATTTAAACAATGGTTCAAAGAAACTCAATGATGTAGGAACTGATAATAGAGGCATGGAGAGAAGCAAAAAGTAGAGTATAATTGTGTGTGTATGGTGGGTGAGGAGTACATTGATGGTGAATTTAAAAAAAAATGAACTCAAGGTAAGCAGATAGCTCAAAGCAATGGCCTGCATGCTTTGCATATTTGTCCCATTAAGTCAGGACAAAAGACAAATGCATGACAAATGCCAGAACTGTGCTTTGAGTAGAGTAAATTTATAAAAGCATATTTGTTTTCTGTGATGCTCATTTAAAACATATATTGTTGTAAAATAATAATTTTCTTTTATTTCTTAACTTTTAATTGAATTACATGAGATACAGCATTTAAATTGTCAATCATTTAATTAATGCAGTTATTTTCAATACAAGTTTAAACTAACAAAACCTAAACAAAGGCATAAACAAGTCTTTTGTGTTTCTAAAAACAAGTGATTCCTATTGACTATAAACACAAGTAGTTCAATTTTTCATGAATCCTTTTCCCATATTTTCTACTGTATCATCTTGGTTCTACCTGCTAAAATATTGTAATTTAATCATTCAAAATGTAGTCATTTATCCCATAATTTATTTTAAAAATCAAAATAAAATATCTACAGAGAGAAAATCAAATAATTCATGAACTAATTTGAGTAGTACAGGAAAGTAATGAACTCACTTAAAGTTTGCTTTAACAGGTATACTCACTCAGTTTGGAGGAAACTATGGTAATACACAAATAGAGATCAAATAACTCAGTAAGTTAATAAAAAATAGTTGTGTTGAGCATCTTTTAATTTCTAAATCTGTAAAGACTATCACACAATCCTCAAGAAGCCTGGTTTCAGGAGACTTATTTGTTCCCAATCCTGAGAAGGGGAAGCTAAATAGCTGTTAATCTCTTGTAAAATAAAATATTTGTGTCATATGAAATCTAGATTCAATACAGATAAATTTAAAATAGCCCAACAGGCTAAAAAATAGTGAGTTCCTTATTTATCAATAGGATCAACTACACACCATTAATATAAACTTTATGACTATGAGACCAAGAAACATACTAGATAGGGAAATTCAGCTCTTTTCAATTAGTGTAAATTTTAAAAGTTTATTCCACTCCTAGGGATATACCTTAAGAACACAAGAATTCAATACGAAAACCCCTTCCTCACACCTATATTTATTGCAGCACTATTCACAATAGCCAGGCTCTGGAAACAACCAAGATGCCCTTCAACAGACGAATGGCTAAAGAAACTGTGGTACATATACACAATGGAATATTATGCAGCCATCAGGAGAGATGAAGTCATGAAGTTTTCCTATACATGGATGCATGTGGAATCTACCATGCTCAGTGAAATAAGTCAGAGGGAGAGAGAGAGAGACGCAGAATAGTCTCACTCATCTATGGGTTTTAAAGAAAATAAAAGTCATTTTTGCAACAATCCTCAGAGACAATGAGAGGAGGGCTGGAACTTCCAGCTCACTTCATGAAGCTCACCACAAAGAGTGGTGAGTGCAGTTATAGAAATAACTACACAGAGAACTACCATAATCACATGAATGAATGAGGGAACTGGAAAGCCTGTCTGGAGTACAGGTGTGGGTAGTGTGGGAAGGAGAGAGACTTGGGACATTGGTGGTGGGAATGTTGCACTGATGAAGGGGGTGTTCTTTACATGACCGAAACCTAATCACAATCATATATGTAATCAAAATGTTTAAATAAAGAAAAAAATTTAAAAAAAAGAAATTACATACCAAAAAAGAAAAGTTTAAAACTTGTTAAGATTTAGGAATATTATTTTATAGTTGTGAGCTAGATGAGAAATTTAGAGTAAAATAAAAAGAGATGACAACTAACTTCTCTTCTTTCTCCCTCTAGGTCCCTGGTTCTATCCCAGGTATATCATCTGTGTCCTCAGTATTGCCTATAGTAATATCAGAGCACAGGCCCAGGTGTAAATCCTGAATATTGGTAACACTCATGTGATAATGTATGTTGCAGAGATGAGCAAAATTTTATAGGAAGAATTCATTCAACAAATTAAGATTTAATTATAGTTTGGGGTATATAATCCATGTATTTATTATATTAACAAAAACTATAAAGGCAATAGAATGTGCAGTTATTCATTTTCATAATGTATAAAAACACTATAAACTAGGGAAAACTTGGACTCTACTTCTGTGACATAGAAATTTATTCCACCTCTGAAAGAAATCTGGCTCATCCATTTTTCACATCTCCAAAAGAAACTCAGAGAGATGAATATTCATCTCTATTTTAGTTTTAAATAAATATTTTGTTTTAAAATTTCCAAATGCAAAAAATGAGTTTCCTTTTTTTGTCCAACTTGTTTCTGCTTTCACCAATATGGTTTTAAATAAAATGACATGACAAACAAATGGACTCAAGGAAACAAACCTAAATTTCCTGACTGCAAGATGAAATCAGAGGTTACCAGAAGGAAATTTCCTAGAACTGGGATGAGGGTAAGTTGGTAATATGGATCAATTTTATGGGCAAATCAAGATTTGAATCTTACTTTTAGGTCGCCTCTAAATAAGTTTAAGGTCCATAGATGTGGAAATGGGTTATTTCTGGAGAATTTTTATTAACTCCAAAATTGATGCGCTACTTGGACCCTACTGTGACAAGGACCACCAGGACCTCTCAAGAAGTTTTGGATGGGTGGAATATATAGTGCCAGGAATTGAATCAGGTCAGGCTCATACAATGAATATGCTACACACCCCAGACTATCTTACTGGCCCCAGAATTTTTTTTTCAGTGGTGAAATTATTGTGTAATGATGCACACTTGAAATGTATATGTTTGACATTTTTGTTATTAATTTTTAATAATTTTAATTTTTAATTAAATGTTTTATTTTTAATTCAATTGTTTATTTTAATAAAATGTTTAATAAAACATTGATATACAAAGCTATTGATAGATGAATTTTGGGATATAATATTTCAATACCAATCCTATCACCAGTACCAACTCCCATCATGAGTGCTCCCATACGATATTATCCCCCCCTATCTCTCTTACCTTTCATCCCCACCCCTACTCTGCCACCTTGAGAGGCACATCACAAATTTCTGTGGTTAAAGCTTAGATCTCACATTTTCAGTATTGCTGAGTTTTTGCTTTGGATATATAGCTATACCACTCTAACAAATCACCAATATAAGCAAAGTCCCGACCTCTGTTTCCCCATTACTTCCCTTTCTCTTCTTCCTTCTCACCTTGATTTCTTCCTTTCTCAGTCTTTTTTCTTCACTTTTTTCTTCAAAGCTTATCTAGGCATCCCCCCATACTATATTACATTTCCCCATATATTTATATATACCATAGATAAGTGAGATCATCCTGTGAGAAGCATCTTGTAAGATAATCCTGTTTTAATGAACTTATATCAATAAAACATTAAAAAATAAAATACTATTCATTTAAAATTTTAACGTGTGTATTTTTAAAATTCTGATAAGACAATCATAAGGAGTAAATAAATTCTCCAAGAAACTGATAGTAAAGTAAAAAATCTTTAAGCTTTTTCTTTTATCTTTACCTTTCTTTCTTTTGCGTTTTCTTCTGTTCCCTGAGTTATTTTGTTTCATGATCCACAATTCTGAAACCTCAGGTAATCTCAAAAGGTTTCAGGCATAATAAAAAAATTAAGAAATCATTGAGTAAGTGGTGCAATTATTGTATATTTTTGATAACTAACTTATGTAAAGATATAGCTTCTGTATCTTCCAATGCTACTAGCTATTAGTTATATCTGGGCACAAACTGGGTATATGCCACATATATTAAATTTCTGTAAAGTTATTTATGGTATATCACTTTGGATCCTATTTATAGACTACAACTTGTCAAACTAATTACTATCCTATGTAAACTTTCTCTATTTTAATACACACAAAACATTGTTTCCAATTACTAATTATAATCACATTTATTTTTTTATTATTTTCTTATTGTAATAAGCATTGTGTGACTTAAGTTTGTGGCTTTTCCGAGTATTCTGAACATGAGAAAGGATAAAATAATGAGCGGAGGAAGAAACTCGGATGGAAATTCAGTAACAAAATGAAAGATGGGTAGAGTTAATTAACAATCTGGAAATTTCTATGCGTACTGCCATTAATTGGCAGCGTGAGTCATTAGACTCACAAACAGAAAGCAAGGAGTGGAAAATCTGTAGTTTCTGCCAACTCTTCTGCTTATTATCAGACCAATGCTCTGAGTTTATGAACAATAACAATTTAGTGTTCAAATTTAAATGCCAGCAATATATCAGGTCAAAAGAAGGAAGTAATAAGTTCCATATTCTCCAATTAGTCCCATCATTCTAATGGGTTATGAAATGGATTAGGAGAAAGGTGTAATTCATGCAAAATGCAATTCTTTAAATAATGCAAATGTTAAAAAGTATTGCTGTCTGAGGGACTCTAACCTATATTATTTTTTTTACATTAACAGTATTTTATTAATAGCTTCTATAGAAAGCTTCTCTTCATAGCCATAGACAGTTGACTTAGAATTCAATTACTTAGAATCAGTAAATGCTTTCCCATCTTAATAAAGAGCTGAACACCAGACAAGGAAAATCAAATACTATTTTGCTAATAATCATGAATGAGGAAAACTGTAAATTAAATGTTTCACTTTCTATAAATAATTATCATTTCCTTCTAAATACAATCTAGTACTAACTGCTAGATACAGACTTATTCAGATTCAATGGAATCATTTTTCCCTAAATATGAACTGCATAAAAATCCAAGAACCAAAGCAGATGTTTTGCTGCTAAATATAAACCATACTAAAGAGTGAGTTGAGTTTGTTTTAATTAACATACATAATAAAGTTCTAAAAATAAAACTTAGGGTTCTTCCTTCCTACTTCTACATTTTAATGATATATAAGACAAAGACAATTATGGTATCAAATTTTATTTTTGCTTAACCACTGCCAAAATTTTTAATAGATTTGTACTTATGTGTGCTTTAGAAATTAAAAAAAATCTGCATGCTATTGTTATTTAAAAAATCAATAGCCACGGGGCCCGGGAGATAGCATGGAGGTAAGGCGTTTGCTTTTCATGCAAAAAGGTCATCAGTTCGAATCCCAGTGCCCCATATGGTCCCCTGTGCCTGCCAGGAGCAATTTCTGAGCATGGAGCCAGGAGTAACCCCTGAGCACTGCTGGGTGTGACCCAAAAAACCAAAAAAAAAAAAAAATCAATAGCCTGGGAAACCTTTTAAAGAAGTTATTGTTATTGATTTATCTATCCCTCAAATGTATCCCAATTTAGTCAATAAAATGATGTTAAGGTTTATCATTCATAATTCATAGTAAAGTTTATATTCATCATTTTACAGAGACTTAAATATCTTATTCTGGTGACAGAACTGATTTTCATACACACATCACCTTAGCACCCACATTTCTTTAAATCTATACTTAATTTGCCTTGTCATTCTCTAATTATTGTATCCTTCACTTTCTCCCTGTAGGATAGTTTGAGTTCAAAATCAGCAATTTTAGCGTCCTCTTTAATAAATTCAGATCCTGTTTATAAACTAGAAAAAAGTAATTTTGATTTTTGTTCTCTGGGTGTCTTGAGTCTTTGACGCAACTACTTCTTCACAACTGAAGATCATGTGAAATTAATCTTATGATTAGAAATGCAGCGAACACATGAGACCTAATACTGTCTCCTATTTATTAACTTATGCTTGATTTAAATATTCCTCTTATTGAAATTTGAATATCTGTCATAAGATCTTAGTCAGTCAACCTGAGTGATTGAAAAGCAAGTTTTCTTGATAATATGGAGGAGGGAAAAGAATTCGAATCCATCAAATTTTATAGCGTATTACATAATGAGATATGGTACTAATAGACTGGGTAAAGATACTTAGAAAGTTCAATTTTATATAATATGCAACGTAATAGATTATATGTTTGCTTAATGCTTATTTATTCTAACTAAATGAAACAGAAATGGGATGTGGAAAAATGCTTTGCAGGGATGAGGTCACAAATTTGATCTCTGAATTGTCCCACATTGTCATATGCAATCTTGATTTGTTATTTTGGTACCATAACAAAATGATGCATCACAACCTAAGATATAAGAGTCTCACTAATTAAACAACAAAAAGGAGTGGAGGGCTGGAGAGGAGAAGTTCTGAAGGTGGTTTTTATTCCTATGCTAAAAAAATAAAAATCTGAACAGCGTTCTTTGTGTCCCTACAAATTTCAGAAACCAGACTAATTTAAATAGTGTAAAAATAAGCAGATACCTTTAGGCTTGAAGCATGTACCATGTTGTAACATACTCAGTTTATACATCAGATGCTGGATTAAAGTAATTGGCCTTCAATT